>RCUC01152991.1:0-207390 GCA_003697995.1 Taxidea taxus jeffersonii | reverse complement strand
CTCCTACACTGTTGGTGGGAATGCAAGCTGGTGCAACCACTCTGGAAAACAGCATGGAGGTTCCTCAAAAAATTGAAAATAGAGCTACCTTATGACCCAGCAATTGCACTACTGGGTATTTACCCTAAAGATACAAACGTAGTGATCCGAAGGGGCACGTGTACCCGAATGTTTATAGCAGCAATGTCCACAATAGCCAAGTTATGGAAAGAACCTAGATGTCCATCAACAGATGAATGGATAAAGAAGAGGTGGTATATATATATATGATGGAATACTATGCAGCCATCAAAAGAAATGAAATCTTACCATTTGCGACGACATGGATGGAGCTAGAGCGTATTATGCTTAGCGAAATAAGTCAACTGGAGAAAGACAACTATCACATGATCTCCCTGATATGAGGAAGTGGAGATGCAACGGGGGTGGGAGTTAAGGTGGTAGGAAAAGTAAAAATGAAAGAAGATGGGATCGGGAGGGAGAAAAACCAAAAGAGACTCTTAATGTCATAAAACAAACTGAGGGGGGTGGGGGGAAGAGGGGTTGGGAGAGGGTGGTGGGGTTACATTATATGTTTAAATAAAGCTTAAATAAAATTTAAAAAAAAAGCCCTTGTATAATCACTTTCTTTCTGTTTTATTTTTCTTCATAGTACTTAACATTTTCTGAAATTATTTATTTGCCAGTTTATACTTGTTTACTCATTATTTCCCAACTATGATGTGAGGTCCATAAAGACAGGGCATTTGGTGTTTTAATCACTTTAATTCCCAGCATTTAGAACAATGTCTGAGGCCGTGTCATAGGTTATTAATAAACTAGCAGTGATTGATTAGCAAACATAAGAGCTCTTTCCTGAAAGATCCATGAAACTTAAAATACTTATGAAACATAAAATGCTTATGTATAATCCACACAAATCCTGGATGAAAAAGATTATGATACTTTGCTTAAAAGCTTTTTTAAAAAAAGACCTGAATAAAATGGAGAATCATACCATGCTTTTGAGTAGGGAACTTAATATTGTAAAGATGTTCATTCTCCATGAATAATAAACTGTATTTTGAACAGTTCTAAAAAGATCTCAGCCTCTCCCCCCAGCCCCCGCCCCCCCAGCCTCCACTGAAGCTTAATAAGCTTGGATGAATAAGTCTGGAAAGTCTTGAAAAAAGGGTGTGTGTGTGAGAAGAGGAGGTTTCTCTCTCAGATCAGAAAATATTTAGAGCTATTATAATTAACTGTGGGTGATACCAGCTTGAAAATTAGCTAATGCAACAAAACAAAGGTTGGATTTTATAGGATTATATATTAGTATATGAGAAAGATGAGAAAAGAATTTTTCAGTAAATTAACCTTTCTGTAATAAGTAGAGTACATAGTTCTAAATTTTATTCGGTAGACATTTTTCTTTTATCTTTTTTTAAAGATTTAAATTCAAGTTAATTAACGTAATATTTATTTCAGGGGTATAGGTCTGTGATTCACAAGTCTTATAATACCCAATGCTCATTACAACATATACCCTCCCCAAATGTCCAGTACCTATCCCCCTCCCCTCCAGAAACCCTCAGTTTGTTGCCCAAGATTAAGAGTCTCTTAGGGTTTGTCTCCCTCTCTGATTTCATCTTGTTTCATATTTTCCTCTTTTCTCTTATGATCCTCTGCCTTGTTTCTTAAATTCTATGTATCAGTGAGATGATAACAATTGTCTTTCTCTGATTGACTTAGTTTTACTTAGCGTAATACCGTCAGGTTCCATTCATGTTGTTGCAAATGCAAGATTTCATCTTTTTGAAGGCTGCATAATATTCGTGTGTGTGTGTGTGTGTGTGTGTGTGTGTGTGTGTGTGTGTATTCCAGCTTCTTTATCCATTCATCTGTCAATGGACATCTGGGCTCTTTGCATAGTTTGGCTGTTGTGGACATTGTTCCTATAAACATTGGGTTCAGGTGCCACTTTGGATCACTACCTTTTTATCTTTGGGGTCGGTAATCAGTAGTGCAATTGCTGGGCCCTAAGGTAGCTCTATTTTCCACTTTTTGAGGAACCTCCATGCTGTTTTCCAGAGTGGCTGCGCCAACTTGCATTCCCACCAACAGTGTAGGAGGGTTCCCCTTTCTCCGCATCCTTGCCAGCATCTGTCATTTCCTGACTTGTTAATTTTAGCCATTCTGACTGGTGTGAGGTAGTATCTCACTGTGATTTTGATTTGTATTTCCCTGATGCTAAGTGACATTGAGCACTTTTTCCTGTGTCTCTTGGCCATCTGGATGTCTTTGCAGAAATGTCTGTTCAAGTCCTCAGTGCATTTCTTGATTGGATTATTTGTCCTTTGGGCGTTGAGTTTGATCTTTATAGATTTTGGAGACTAGCCCTTTATCTGATAGGTCATTTGCAAATATCTTCTGGTGTTTGGCTTTTCGTTTTGTTGACTGTTTCCTTTGCTATGGAAAAGCTTTTTATCTTGATGAAGTGCCCCTTGCCTTTGGCAATGTTTCTAGGAAGAAGTTGCTGCAGCTAGGGTCGGAGAGGTTACTGCCTGTGTTCTCCTCAAGTATTTTGCTGGATCCCTGTCTCACATTTAGGTCTTTCATCCATTTTGAGAGTCTATTTCTGGGCTCCCTCTTCTGCTCCAATGATCTATGTGTCTGTTTTTGGGCCAGTACCATAACTGTCTTGATGATTACAGCTTTGTAATAGAGCTTGATGTAGAGCATTTTTTTTTTTTTAAGATTTTATTCATTTATTTGACAGAGATCACAAGTAGGCAGAGAGGCAGGCAGAGAGAGAGGAGGAAGCAGGCTCCCCGCCGAGCAGAGAGCCCGATTCGGGGCTCGGCCCGATGCGGGGCTCGATCCCAGGACCCTGAGATCATGACCTGAGCCGAAGGCAGAGGCATTAACCCACTGAGCTACCCAGGCGCCCCAATGTAGAGCATTTTTTTAAAGCAGTGATCCCCATTAGGTTTATTTGAGGTGTGTGGACCCTTTACTTTCTACAGTTAGGATCTAGTTATCTAGACCTAGTCCTTAGGTCACATTGTGTGCGTGTTTTTTTTTAAGATTTTATTTATTTAACAGAGAGAGAGAGAGAGAGAGAGAGAGAGAGAGAGAGAAAGCACCAGTAGGTAGAGTAGCAGGCAGAAAGAGAAGCAGGATACCCGCTGAGCAGGTAGCCTGATGCGGGGCTTAGTGCAGGACTCATAACTTCAGCCGAAGGCAGATGCTTAAAGAACTGAGCTACCTAGGTACCCCCACGCCACTTTGTGTTTTATTCCTAGACAGCTGCTTCTTTTTTTTTTTTTTTAAGTAGGCTCAGTGCCTGAGTATGGAGCCCAGTACGGGGCTTGAACCCACAACCCTGATGATAGCAAGATCTGAACTGAGATCAAAGTCAGATGCTTAACTAATTTAGCCACCTCGGTGCCCCAACAGTTTAATTTTCTGATCTGATAACATCTTTACCTCTGTTCCTTTTTTTTAAAATCATGATTTTTCTTTTCCTTTTTTTTTTTTTAAGATTTTATTTATCTGATACAGAGAGATCACAAGGAGGCAGAGAGGCAGGCAGAAGAGAGAGGGGGAAACAGGCTCCCTGCTGAGCAAAGAGCCCAATTCAGAGCTTGATCCCAGGACCCTGAGATCATGACTTGAGCAGAAGGCAGAGGCTTAACCCACTGAGCCACCCAGGCACCCCTCTCTTACTTTTAATTTGCTCCAATTTCCACTATGTATTTAGTAGTCAAATAAATTTAATAGAATTTCTTGTAAACTAACACTAGATAGACTGTGAATGAGAGACCGAAATGCGTCAAGGATATATGTTTTGCTGCTTTGTAGTATCTATTTTTGATCTTCATGGCTGGTTCTGGGTTGTATATGAATTGGTGAGGTTGCCAGCACAGTTTTAGAAACTTGTGAGGTGTGAATTTACCCCACATTCCCTTTATGCTCAGTGAATAAAGTTTAGGAATAATAATTAAGCTTTTAAGGAAAAGAAGGAGAAAAAAGTCAATGGGGGAAATTTTAAATTTATTAGGTATTTGTCTTGCATCTCTCTGCATATTTACATATGTGTATATGTGCATGTATATATGAGATTTTTTGGCAGGTTTTGTGTTCTACTTTTCCAATTTTATAGAGTTTAGTTAAAATTGAGAATATTCAGATTGGCAATTATGCTTTCCTGCCTATTTCTTGAGTTTCAACCAATGTTATTGTACTCCATTATTTTCTTAGCTTTTCCACTTTCCTTCATTTTCCCCCGTACTTTTTTTTTTAAGGTTTTATTTATTTATTTGGTAGAGCAGAAGCAGGGGGGAGTGGCTGGCAGAGGAGAAGGAGAAGGGGACTCTCCACTGAGCAGAGCACCTGACGTGGGACTCGATCCCAGGACCCTCAGATCATTACCTGAGCCAAAAGGCAGAGGCTTAGCCCACTGAGCCTTCCAGGTGCCCCTTCCCCTATACTTTTGTTGAAATCTTGGAGGACGTGAACTGCTTTTTAAAAGCCTTTTAATTTGGGGGTACCTGGGTGGCTCAGTTGACTCTTGATTTCAGCTCAGGTCATGATTTCAGGGTTCTGAGATCAAGCTCTGCATAGGTGACTCTGCTGGGTGTGGAGCTTGCTTAATTCTCTCCTGCTCCCTCTGCCTCTCTATCTTTCCTTCTCAAAAAAACAAACAAAACAACAACAACAACCCAGCCACTTTTATTTTGAAAAAAATTCAGAAAAGTTGAGTCCAACTTTGAGGAATAGTTTGAAGAATATTGTAATGAGCCTTTACATTTCACCTTATGTTTCAACTTTCACTTACGTTTACTGGTTATTAACATTTTATCACATTAACACACTCTCTCTGTGCATAATATAACTCTATTTTTCTCTTTTAAAGTAAGTTTTATGCACAATGTGGGGCTTGAACTTACAACCCCAAGATAAAGAGTTGCATGCTCTACTGACTGAGCCAGTCAGCCCTCCCACCCCGCCTCGTGCACTGTATTATTTTTTGATTAAACCATTTGAGAATAAGTTAAGCATGTTATTTCCTAAGAACAAGGACATTCTCTTATACAATCTAATGATCACATTAGGAAAATCAGCTTTGTTACAAAATTAATATATAGCCTACACTGAAGTTTTTATTTTTTTATATACTGTTTTTTATAGCAACTTTTTGTTTTTCTGTTTCCAGATTCATTCTAGGATCACTCATTGTATTTAGTTGTCATTTATTTGGTATTTAGTTGGATTTTCTTTTTTTTTTTTTAGTTGGATTTTCTACATAGATAGTCATGTCTGCAAATAAGGACTTTTTTACTTCTTCCTCTTTTCTTTTTCTTCTATCTAAATTTCTTCCTTTTCCTTTCTTTGGCCAGACGAGAAATAATTTTAGCATCAAAATTAATGACAATAATAAATTTTAACACATTGATTTTTTTAAGCCTTGAGTATACACTGATATTACAAAATAAATGAATAAAGGGGAGGGAAAGAAGTTTCTTCACAATAGAATGCCAACTAATAAACACAGAAGGAATGATCAAAAATCATTTTACAATCATCATAGTATTTAGTTTCAAGCAAGAATTACCAGTGGATCCTAAAATCTCAGGGCAGAAGGCTGCTGAGTACAGGATTACTTATATAATCTCAAGGCCTTTTTCCAGACATACCAATAATTACAAAAGAATAAAATGTTTTCACGGCACGTGGGTGGCTTAGTTGGTTAAGCATTTTACTCTTGACTTAGGCTCGTGATGCTCTGGGGGTTGTGGGATCAGCCCATGTCAGAGCCTCCTTAAGATTCTATCTCTGCTCTTCCCAACCCTCTTAAAAAAAAAAAAAAAAAAGGAAAGGAAGAAAATGTGGCCACCACTTTAACCCAAATACTCAAAATTAACATCATTAATGATTAGTCAAACTGCTATTCAGACATGTCTTCCGATGTGATGCACCAAGGACACATTACTTATGTAGTATTCCTGATTTTAAAAAATGCATTGCTTTACTCCTCTAACACTAAAAAAAAAAAAAAAATGTATTGCCTATATCTGATCGTGAGGGATTAGACAACCTGAAACTAAAGGGGAGAATTCTAGTTCTAGTGAAGGGAAACAAAAACAAAAATATACCACTGGGACTACACCAAATTAAAAAGCTTTTGCACAGCAAAGGAAACCATCAACAAAATGGCAAAAGCAACCTACTGAACAGGAGAAGATAACCGCAAATGATACAGCCAATGGGGAGACTATTCAAGATGTCCTCGGTATAGCTTTTGCTTTTTTTTTTTTCCCTAAAGTAGGCTCCACACCCAGCATGGAGCCTAACTCCGGGCTTGAACTCAGAACCATGGTATCAAGACCTGGGCTGAGATCAAGAGTTTGACACTTAACTGACAGAGCCACTTAGGTTCCCCTATCTTGTGCTTTTCTTTCCCAACCTTGGAATTGGTAATTTCTCCAAGGAGGTCTAGTATCATTTGGTGAGGAATGGTTTTAAGAAACAAAGATTTAGGTACTGAGTATGTTTGTTTTTGGTGTGGTGACACCTGTTTTGGGTTTCCTTTTTGGTAGATAGGAGACGTACACTCACTTTCAACAGCTTTATTGATAAATCCCATATCACACAATTCACCTTATTTAAAATATACAATTCATTGGTTTTTAGTGTAGTCACAGATTGTTCAGCCATTACCACAGTCAAGTTTATCAAAAAGAAACCCTATCCCCATTAGAGTCATTCCCCACCTCCCCATCCCCCTAATCTAGGCAGCTTTCTCTTTTTATAAATGGCCTATTTTGGACATTTTGTATAAATGGAACCATAATATATGTGGTTTTTCTTTTTAAAGATTTTATTTATTTATTTGACAGAGATCACAAGTAGGCAGAGGTGGGGGGAAGCAGGCTCCTCGCTGAGCAGAGAGCCTGATGCAGGGCTCTGATCCCAGGATTCTGGGATCATGACCTGAGCCGAAGGCAGAGGCTTTAACCCACCAAGACACCCAGGCGCCCCTATATGTGGTGTTTTGTGACTGACTTCTTCCACTTAGTGTGATAATGTTTTCAGGGTTTATCCATGTTTAGCTTGTATCAGTACTTAATTCCTGTTTATTGCTGAAGATAGTTCATTGTAGGGATGTACTACATTTTATTTGTTGCCTCATATGTTGGTGGACATTTGGGCTGTTTTTTGTCTAGTGTATTTTTTGTCTAGTATAAAAAATGTTGACACACATATTTAAAAATTTCTGTTTTTAAAAAATTTTAAAATTTGTTTATTTATTTATTTATTTATTGAGAGGGTGGGAGCAAGGGAAATCATGGAGGGAAAGGGAGAGGCAGACTCGCTGCTGAGCAGGGAGCCCTATGTGGGGCTCGATCCTGGGACCCTGAGATCATGACCTGAGCCGAAGGCAGATGTTCAACTGACTGAGCCACCCAGGTATTCCTAAAAAATTTTATTTTGAATTATTTTAGGTTTACTGAAAAGTTGAAAAGGTAGTACAGAGAATTTCTATATTCCTCTATGGTTAACATCTTACATTATCATAGTGCATTTGTCAAAACTAAGACAACATTGTTATACTGCTTTTAACTAAAATCCAGAGTTTATTTTAATCTCACTAGTTTTTATGTTAATGTGATTTTTCTGTTCTATATTCCAATTCAGGGTACCAAATTACATTTAGTGCATATGTATTTTAAAATTACGAGTTCATACTGATGGCTCTAGTTCAGTAGTTCAGTATACATATTTTCTTAAAAAATATATATATTTTTTATTTGAGAGAGAGGGAGAGGGCACATGCAGGGAAGGGACAAGGGAGAGGTGCAAGCAGGTTCCCTGCTGAGCAGGGTCCTGATATGGGACTCATCCCAGGACCCCAGATCATGACCCAAGCCAAACACAGATGCTTAACCATCTGAGCCACCCAGGCATCCCAGTACATGTATTCTTACTTGCCCTCTGCCATCCTGTATTTATCTCTCTTTTCTCACAGTAAGAATTCTGTCTTCGAACAATTGTTCAGTTATAGAGTACGTATAGAATATAGAGTACGTATAGAATAACGTTTGAACCATACTACTATAAACCATACCACTATGTCTAAGGTCAGGATTTTTTTTTCAATTCTTTTTTTTTTTTTAAAGATTTTATTTATTTTTTTTCAATTCTTAATGTTAAATTGTTTAAATTATTTGCATTAGCTCTTTTTTCATTTCCTTTTATGTGATTATATGGTCAATTTGGTATACAGTGGGTTTATTGACCCATGTTATTAATGGTGAAGTTAGGTATTTAACCACATCAAAAAAAGTTTTATTTTATTTTTTTTAAAGATTTTATTTATTTATTTCACAGACAGATCACAGGTAGGCAGAGAGGCAGGCAGGGGGTGGGGGAAGCAGGCTCCCTGCTGAGCAGAGAGCCTGATAAACGGCTCTATCCCAGGACCCTGGGATCATGACCTGAGCCGAAGGCAGAGGCTTTAACCCATTGAGCCACCCAGGTTTTTTTTAAAGATTTTTTTTATTCATTTGAGAGAGAGAAGGAGCATAAGTAGTAAAGGCAGAGGGAGAGAGTGAAGCAGACTCCCTACTGAGATGGCAGCCCCAGGTCAGGTTCCAGGGCTCCATCCCAGGACCTGGAGCTGAAGGCAGATGCTTAACTGTCTGAGCCACCAGGCGCCCCTCAACAAAAAACCTTTTTTTTAATAAAGATTTTATTTATTTATTTGACAGACAGATCACAACTAGGCAGAGAGGCAGGCAGAGAGAGAGGAAGGGAAGCAGCCCCCCCCACCCCCCCCCCACCCCACCCCCGAGCAGAGAGCCCGATGTGGGGCTCCATCCCAGGACCCTTGGATCATGACCTGAGTCTAATGTAGAGGCTTTAACCCACTGAGCCACCCAGGCACCCCCCAAAAAATGTTTTTAATGGAATTTAGAAATTGTTCTTTTCTAGCCTTTTAATTTAAACTTTACAGTGAATATACATACCCTGCTTAATGGGTTTTGTTTGCACTTAGTAGTGTTTCCAAGAATTCTGAATTAGTTGCCAATATTTTAAAACTTGGAAATTTACACAAAAAAATTCTGGTTTTGCCAAGTCCATTTGGCAATAGTGGATGGATCTCACTAGTAGTGACTGCCTGTGTTCTCTAGTTCCCATGACTCTTATATCCTGCTTGACCCCTTTAGGCATTTGTGTTTGCAGCCTTTCTTTACAACCCTCCTTCTTTACAAAACTTTTCAGTGTCAGGTGCAACAGTAGAGAATTACACTGCTTTGTATTCTGAAAAAGGAACTGATTTTGTCTGAAATGACTTTTTCAGTTTTGTAATTTCATGACCCAGCCAGTGTAGCTCATGTTGATAATGCTTCCTAAAAGGATTCATCAAGGCCCTATTTTAAATTGCTTAAATGTAGCAAATAAGTTTGATAAAACTGCATTCTCTTTGGGGCGCCTGGGTGGCTCAGTGGGTTAAGCCTCTGCCTTCAGCTTAGGTCATGATCCCAGAGTCCTGGGATCGCCCCGCATCGGGCTCTCTGCTGGGCGGGGAGCCTGCTTCCCCCCCCCTCTCTCTGCCTGGTCTCTGCCTACTTGTGGTCTTTGTCAAGTAAATAAATAAAATCTTTAAAAAAAAAACAACAACAACTGCGTTCTCTTTGCAGTTTACATGACATTCACCATTTATTCTGCACGGTGTGGAACACCAAGGAACACACTTTTTGAAGCCTTAAATCTTTTTGTTACAGTGAGAGAATTGTGTAAACTACATTTAGCTTTATAGATTGAAGTTACTGACATTTTGTTGATATTAACAGCATTTATTCATTAATGTGTATGCCATTCTAAATAGTAGGAAAGATTATCTTTCAATAATCTCAATCTCAACTCAATAGTTGGAAAATGAAATTTAATTATTAGACTGTTAGTTTTTATATTTTAATGTTTTTCAAAAGCTTTGGTTAGTACAGAGTAATTTTTATTGGAGATAGAGAAGGCCATTTCATAATGATAAAGGGGTCAGTTAATGAAAAGGACATAACAATTCTAAATGTTTATTATGTTGATAATGGAGCTTCAAAATACATGAAGCAAAAAACTCATAAGAATTCAAAGGAGAAATAGATCTGTAATTATAGTCAGAAATTTTAATATTGTTCTCTTAATAATGGAACAAGGGGACAGAAAATCAGCAAGGATATAGTAGACTTCAACAACACTATTAACTTACCTGATAGGCATTTGTAGAGCCGTCTGTTCAACAACAGAATACACATGCTGAAGTGGTAAATTACCTATGGTGTATTTATCAAGACAGGCCATATTCTTAGCCATAAAACTAGTCTCAATGAATGTGAAAGAATTCAAGTCACACGTAGTGTATTTTCTGAGCACAGTGTAATTAAATTAGAAATTAATAACCAAAGATTCTTAGAAAATTCCGAAGTACAAAATTTGGAAACTGAAAAACATACTTTTAAATAGTACAGTGATCAAAGAAAATACTTTAAGAAAGGGAAATTAAAAAGTGTTTTGAGCTGAATAAAAAGAAAACATACACACATTTTTAGATGCCACTAAAACATTACCTGGGGGATTTATAACACTAAATACCTTCACTAGAGAAGAAGAAAGGTCTTGAATCAGTGACCCCAGCTTCCACCTTAATAAACTAGAAAAAAGTGAATTAAATTTTGCATAAACAGAGGGAAGGAAATGATAAAGATCAAAATAGAAGTCAGTGAAATAACAAAACAAAAGCAATAGAGAAAAATTTGTGAAACCAAAAGCTGTCTTAGACAAGATCAATAAAATTGATAAATTTCAGGACACCTGGATGGCTCAGTGGATTATACATCTGACTTTTTGGTGGAGGGGTTGCTGGGATCAAGCCCTGAGCCCTGCATGGGGCTCTCTGCTCAGTGGGGAGTCCGCTTCTCCCTCTCCTGCTCTTCACCCCCCACCCCCAGCTCATGTTCTCTCTTTCTCTTCTGTCTCTCAAATAAATAAACAAAATCTTTTTAAACAGCTGATAAATTTCTAGTAACACTGGTTAGGGAAAAGAAGATCCAAATTACTAAATTGGGAATGAAAGAGGCGACATCACTACATATTGTACAGATATTAAAAGTATAATAAGGGGACGCCTGGGTGGCTCAGTTGGTTAAGCAGCTGCCTTCGGCTCAGGTCGTGATCCCAGCGTCCTGGATCGAGTCCCACATCGGGCTCCTTGCTCAGCAGGGAGCCTGCTTCTCCCTCTGCCTCTGCCTGCCACTCTGTCTGCCTGAGCTCGCTCGCTCTCTCTCTCTAAAATAAATAAATAAATAAATAAATAAATCTTTAAAAAAAAAAGTATAATAAGGAAATATTATGAATAACTTGCCAGTAAATATGACAGTTTAGGTGAAATGGACAAATTTCTTGAAAGACACTGCTATATAGACTAACCGTTTTCTCCCCTCCCTTCTGTGATGAAACCTAATTCCCAGGGTGATAGTATTTGGAGGTGGGGCTTTGGAAGGTATTTTGGTCCTGAGGGTAAAACCCTCATGAGGGGAATTAGTGCCTTTCTTAAAAGAGATCCCAGAGAGATCCCTAGCTCCTTTCCATCCTGTGAGTTACAGTGGATAGACAACCTTTTAGGAACTAGGAACTAGACAATAAAGCTGCCAGTGCCTTGATCTTGGACTTCTCAGTCTCAAGAACTGTGAGAAATAAATTTCTGTTGTTTATAAGCCACTCAAGTTTATGGCATTCTGGTATAGTAGCTTGAATGGACTAAGACACAAACGATGAAAGTTTATTCAAGAGGAAGTAGGTAAGCTGAATAGCCTATATGTTAAAGGAACTGAATTTATAGTTATAAAAACCTACCTCCAAAAAAAACTCCAGACCCAGATGATGTCACAGGTGAACTAAAACATTTAAAAAAAAAATTTTTTTTTAAGATTTTATTTATTTGTTAGTTAGAGAGAGAGAGAGTGAGCGAGCACAGGCAGACAGAGAGGCAGGCAGAGGCAGAGGGAGAAGCAGGCTCCCTGCCGAGCAAGGAGCCCGATGTGGGACTCGATCCCAGGACGCTGGCTGGGATCATGACCTGAGCTGAAGGCAGCCGCTTAACCAACTGAGCCACCCAGGCATCCCAAATTAAAACATTTAAGGAAGAAGTAATACCAGTTCTATGCAAACTATCCCAGAAACTTGAAAAGGAGGGAATTCTTCCCAACTCATTCTGTGAGACTATCGATACCTTGGTACCAAAACTGGATAAAGAGGTAATTACAAGAAAAGAAAACTACAGACCAGTATCCCTTGTTAACATATATAAAATTTCTTTTTTTTTTTTAAAAGATTTTATTTATTTATTTGACAGACAGAGATCACAAGTAGGCAGAGAGAGAGGAGGAAGCAGGCCCCATGCAGAGCAAAGAGCCCAATGTGGGGCTCGATCCCAGGACCCTGGGATCATGACCTGAGCCGAAGGCAGAGGCTTTAACCCACTGAGCCACCCAGGTGCCCCATCATATATAAAATTTCAAGCAAAATTTTAGCAAATAGAATTTAAGAATATATAAAGGGGATAATAGATCATGACCAAGTGGGGTTTATTTTAGGAATGCAGTGTTAATAACTTGAAAATTAATCATTGTCATTCACTGTGTTAAAAAGTTTCATGTCAGTAAATGCAGAAAAAGTTTGTGATAAAGACTAACATCTGCTCCTGATAGAAATATCAGGATTAGAAGGGAATTTTCTTTTTTTTTTTTTAATATTTTATTTATTTATTTTTTAGAGAGAGAGAGAGAAAGCACGAGCTCAGGCAGACAGAGTAGTAGATAGAGGCAGAGGGAGAAACAGGCTCCCCGCTGAGCAAGGAGCCGATGTGGGACTCATCCCAGGATGCTGGGATCATGACCTGAGCCGAAGGCAGCTGCTTAACCAACTGAGCCACCCAGGCATCCCTAGAAAGGAATATTCCTAACTTGATAAAGAGCATTTATGACAAACCTACAAGTAACAGGTATTTACTGATAAAACACTGAATGATTTCCTTGTTAAGGTTAGGGACAAAATGAAGATGTTTACTCTCAACATTTCTCTCCTTTTTTAAAAAAAGAATGTATTGATTTAAGTAATGTCTACACCCAGCATGGGGCTTGGCCTTACAAATCAGAGATCAAGAGTCACATGCTCTACTGACTGAGCCAGCCAGGTGCCTCTCCTTTTTTTTTCCTTTTAAATCAAAGAAATGTGTATTAAAACCTCTCTATACCAATTTTACTCTAACACTATAAACATAAATACAGTTGTAACACCCATTGGATCATAGATACACTACTGTTGCCATGGTAAATTGGTATATTCTTTTCAAAAGACAAGAAGCATGTAATAATGGTTGTGCATGGGTTTATATATTCTGATCTAGAAGGCTGGTTCTGGGAGTTTACTCTGTAACTTACCTGAAGCCCAAAAGGTGAATATGGAGAGATGCTTATTGATATATTCTCTTGTTTTTTTTTAATTAATTAATTTTTAAAAATATTTTATTTATTTATTTGACAGACAGAGATCACAAGTAGGCAGAGAGGCAGGCAGAGAGAGAGAGGGGGGAAGTAGGCTCCCTGCTGAGCAGAGAGCCTGATGCGGGGCTCGATCCCAGGACCCTGGGATCACGACCTGAGCCGAAGGCAGAGGCTTTAACCCACTGAGCCACCCAGGTGCCCCTAATTTATTTTTTTTATTTAAACATATAATGTAACCCCACCACCCTCTCCCAACCCCCCTCCCCCCCACCCCTCCTCAGTTTGTTTTATGACATTAAGAGTCTCTTTTGGTTTGTCTCCCTCCCAATCCCATCTTGTTTCATTTATTCTTTTCCTACCCCCTTAGCCCCCATCCCCATTGCATCTCCACTTCCTCATATCAGGGAGATCATATGATAGTTGTCTTTCTCCAATTGACTTATTTCGCTAAGCATAATACCCTCTAGTTCCACCCATGTCGTCGCAAATGGTAAGATTTCATTTCTTTTGATGGCTGCATAGTATTCCATTGTATATATATACCACCTCTTCTTTACCCATTCATCTGTTGATGGACATCTAGGTTCTTTCCATAACTTGGCTATTGTGGACATTGCTGCTATAAACATTCGGGTACACGTGCCCCTTCGGACCACTACGTTTGTATCTTTAGGGTAAATACCCAGTAGTGCAATTGCTGGGTCATAAGGTAGCTCTATTTTCAATTTTTTGAGGAACCTCCATGCTGTTTTCCAGAGTGGTTGCCCCAGCTTGCATTCACACCAACAGTGTAGGAGAGTTCACCTTTCTCCACATCCTCGCCAGCATCTGTCATTTCCTGACTTGTTCATTTTAGCCATTCTGACTGGTGTGAGGTGGTATCGCATTGATTGTGGTTTTGATTTGTATTTCCCTGATGCCCAGTGATGTGGAGTACTTTTTCATGTGTCGGCCATCTGGATGTCTTCTTTGCAGAAATGTCTGTTCATGTCCTCTGCCCATTTCTTGATTGGATTATTTGTTCTTTGGGTGCTGAGTTTGCTAATAAGCTCTTTATAGATTTTGGATACTAGCCCTTTCTCTGATATGTCGTTTGCAAATATCTTCTCCCATTCTGTCAGTTGTCTTTTGGTTTTGTTGACTGTTTCCTTTGCTGTGCAAAAGCTTTTGATCTTGATGAAGTCCCAATAGTTCATTTTTTCCCTTGCTTCCCTTGCCTTTGGCGTTGTTCCTAGGAAGAAGTTGCTGCGGCTGAGGTCGAAGAGGTTGCTGCCTGTGTTCTCCTCAAGGATTTTGATGGATTCCTTTCTCACGTTGAGGTCCTTCATCCATTTTGAGTCTATTTTCGTGTGTGGTGTAAGGAAATGGTCCAATTTCATTTTTCTGCATGCAGCTGTCCAATTTCCCCAACACCATTTGTTGAAGAGGCTGTCTTTTTTCCATTGGATGTTCTTTCCTGCTTTGTCGAAGATTAGTTGACCATAGAGTTGAGGGTCTATTTCTGGGCTCTCTATTCTGTTCCATTGATCTATGTGTCTGTTTTTGTGCCAGTACCATACTGTCTTGATGATGACAGCTTTGTAGTAGAGCTTGAAGTCTGGAATGGTGATGCCACCAACTTTGGCTTTCTTTTTCAATATTCCTTTGGCTATTCGAGGTCTTTTCTGGTTCCATATAAATTTTAGGATTATTTGTTCCATTTCTTTGAAAAAATTGGATGGGATTTTGATAGGCATTGCATTAAATGTATAGATAGCTTTAGGTAGCATAGACATTTTCACAATATTTATTCTTCCAATCCATGAGCATGGAACATTTTTCCATTTCTTTGTGTCTTCCTCAATTTCTTTCATGAGTTCTTTATAGTTTTCTGAGTATAGATTCTTTGCCTCTTTGGTTAGGTTTATTCCTAGGTATCTTATGGTTTTGGGTGTAATTGTAAATGGGATTGACTCCTTAATTTCTCTTTCTTCTGTCTTGTTGTTGGTGTAAAGAAATGCAACTGATTTCTGTGCATTGATTTTATATCCTGACACTTTACTGAATTCCTGTACAAGCTCTAGCAGTTTTGGAGTGGAGCCTTTTGGGTTTTCCACATATAGTATCATATCATCTGCAAAGAGCGATAGTTTGACTTCTTCTTTGCCGATTTGGATGCCTTTAATTTCTTTTTGTTGTCTGATTGCTGAGGCTAGGACTTCTAGTACTATGTTGAATAGCAGTGGTGATAACGGACACCCCTGCCAAGTTCCTGACCTTAACGGAAAAGCTCTCAGTTTTTCTCCATTAAGAATGATACTTGCGGTGGGTTTTTCATAGATGGCTTTGATAATATTGAGGTTATTCTCTTGTTTTTATTGTGGCAAATATATATAACATTTATCATTTGTAAATATACACTTCAGTGGTGTTAAGTACATTGGCAGGGTTGTATAACCATTGGCACTGCTATGCTCAAAACTTTCCCATCATCCCCAACATAAACTCTGTACCCACTAAACAGTAACTCTCCATTCTGTCCCCTCCGAGCCCCGGGTAACCTCTACTTTATGTTCTCTGTATTTATTCAGTGTACCTCATATAGGAACCATATAATATTTGTTCTTCTGTGTCTTTCTGGGTTATTTCACTTAGCATATCAGAGTTCATCCATGTTACAGCATTTATTAAAATTCATTTCCTTTTTATGACTGAATAATACTGTTGTATAGATATGTCACATTAAATTTATTTATTCATATCTTGGATGGATATTTGGGTTGTTTTTACTGTTTGGTTACTGTGAATAACGCTGCTGTGACTAGTGTTGCTGAGCACCTTTTCATGTGCTTATGGTCATTTGTACATCTTTGGTCAGCATTTCTTGTGAACACTGTACTGAATGTTCTGCCTAGTACAGTAAGATAAGAAAAAGAAATAAAAGGCATCTGTATTGGAAAGAAAGAAATAAAAATTATCTACGTAGAAAATTTGATGGTACCTACAAAATTCTGCAACTTGAAAAAAAATTCTGCAACTTGTAACTATATGAAGATTGCACTGTATAAGGTCAAGATATAAAATCAAGTGTATCTCTCTGTAGTGGCAAAGAATAATTGGAAATTGAGCTAAAAAGGAAACAGCGTCATTTATAATAGCATTAATTATTATGTACTTAAGCAAAATCTGATAGGATGTGAAGGACACAAGCTATAAACTACAAAACACTGATGAGAGAAAGTTTACAAATCTCAATAAATGTAGAGATGAACCTTGTTCGTGGATTTGAAGACTCAATATATATATATATATTTTTTTTTTTTTTAAAGATTTTATTTATTTGTTTATTTGTCAGAGAGAGAGAGAGAAAGAAAGCACACAAGCAGGCAGAGAGGCAGGCAGAGGCGGAGAGAGAGCCAGGCTCCCTGCCAAGCCAGGATCCGGATACAGGACTCTATCCCAGGACCCAGGATCATGACCTGAGCCTAAGGCAGCGCGGCCTAACCCACTGAGCCACCCAGGCGTCCCTTGAAGACTCAATATTGACAGTCTTCCTAAAGTTGACCTATGGTTTCAACACAATCCTAGTTAAAATCTTAGTAGGCTTTTTTCAGGGGGGGGGGGGTGTTGGTAGAAATGAACAAGCTGATTCTGAAATGCTTATTGAAATGTAAAGGACATAAAACAGAATAATTAAAACAATTTTGAACAAGAACAGAGTTGAAGACTAACACTTCCTGCTTTCAAGATTTATTATAAAGCTATAGTAATCAAAATCATTTGGTACTGACATAATAGACAAATAGATCAGTGGAAATAAAGAATCCAGAGATGAATATAAACACGTTGGACAGTTGGTTTTTGACTAAAGGTACAAAGGCAGAACAGTGGGGGAAAAGTTCGCTTTTTCAACCAGCAGTGTGGAAAAATTGGGTATCTATATGTAAAAAGTGGATCTTTATTCAGACCTCACTATATACAAAAACTAACTCAAAATGGATCATAGACTTAAGTGTAAAACTTGAAATTATAAAACTTTTAGAGGAAAACATTGGAGAAAACCTTTGTGACCTTAGATTAGATAGTGATTTCTTAAATATGATGCCACAAGCATGCCCCCTAAAAGAACAGGTTGGTAAATTGAACTTCAAAAATAAAAACTTCTGCCTTTCAAAAGGTACTACTGTTAGAGTAAAAAGACGAGTCAAAGATTGGGAGAAAATACTTGCTAAGTGTATGCCTGATAAATGATTTTTCTATAGAATGTATAAGGAACTTCAGGGGCGCCTGGGTAGCTCAGTCGGTTAAGTGCCTGTCTTTGGCTCAGATTATGATCATGAGATTGTGGGATTGAGTCCTGCACCAGGCTCCCTGCTCAGCAGAGAGCCTGCTTTTCTCTCTCCCTCTGCTGCCCACCCCCTCCCCTTGTGTTCTCTGTTTCTTTGTGTGTCAAATAAATAAGTAAACCTTAAAAAAATATTAAAGAACTTTAAAAACTCAGAAATGGGGGTGCCTGGGTGTGGCTCAGTTGGTTGACCGTCTGAGTCAGGGTTCGACTCAGACTGTGATCTCAGGGTTGTGAGATTGAGCCCCATGTGGGGCTCTGGTATGAGCAGGGAGTCTCCTTGTGCCTCTCCTTCCCCTTTGCCCTTTCCCTTCTACCCCTTCCCCTGCTAGCACACAAGTTCTCTCCTTTTCTCTCTCTCTAAAATAAATAAATAAATGAAATCTTAAAGACAAACAAAAACAACTAAAGAATTAGTAAACAAACAGCCCAGGTAGAAAATAGGCAGTGATTTGAACAGCAGCTTCACTGAAGAAAATACATGGATGGAAAATAAGCACATGAAAATGGGGTTAACATCACTAGTCATTAGAAACATGCAGATCACTGGGTACCTGGTAGCTCAGTCAGATAAGCATCTGACTCTTGATCTCAGGGTTGTGAATTCAAGCCCTGAGTTGGGCTTCACACTAGTTGTGGAACCTACTTAAAATGCAAATTAAAATGATAGTATCACTTTAGGCATATTGGAGTTACCTACATTTAAAAGACTGACCGTATGGAGCTTTACAGAGGATGTGGGACAACTGGAAGTCTCACATACTGATGGTAGGACTATGAAACGGTATACTCACTCTAGGAAGGTGTTTGCAGTTTTTTAGAACTAGTCATACCTAGCAGGTGATGCAATCCTTTCGTCTTAAGAATTGACCTAAGGTGAATGAAAGCTTATGTCCGTAAGGCTGATACATGGGTGTTTATGACAGCTTTATTTGTAGTAACTCCAAACTGAAAATAACCCGAATGTCTTAGTAAGGTCAATAGGTAAACATATTGTGGTGTACTCAGTGGTGGACTAAAGCTTCGCAATAAAAAGGAACAAGGGGCTTCTGGCTGGCTCAGTTGGTAGGGCAGATGAATCTTCATTTCCGGGTTGTAAGTTGGGTATTGAAATTACTTTAAAAAATATTAAAAAAAAATAAAAAGGAAAACTATTGTTATAAACAATAGCATGAATGAATCTCAAAATAGTTATGAGGAATGGTAGACAAAAAACACATACTATATGATTCCATATACATCAGTTCTAAAAACTATAGTGACAAAGCAGATTACTCATTGCCTGGGGAGGAAGAGATATGAGGGGGCATATGAAAACTTGGGGTTTGGATGGATATGTTTACTATCTTGATTGTGGTAATGATTTCACAGGTATATATATTTATGAAAACTTACACTTTAAATATGTACATTTTATTGTATGTAAGTTGTACTTACAATTTTAATTTTAATTTTTTGGAAGATTTTACTGATTTATTTGACAGACAGAGATCACAAGTGGGGGGGGCAGAACATGTTCCCCAGTGAACAGAGAGTCCCATGAGGGGCTCTATCCCAGGACCCTGAGATCATGACCTGTGACCTGAGCTGAAGGCAGAGGCTTAACCCGCTGAGCCACCCAGGCCCCAAATAAAGTTGTTTTTAAAAAGCACATGAAAAAAAAAGTACATAAAATCCCTGAAAATATTTAAAGCCTTAGAAGCCTAATTTTATTTTTAGAGGTGCCAAGTTTAGAGATAATAGAAATCTTGACTCAATGTTCAATCATCTCTGGGTTTTTACTATGTATTACCTAAGTCTCTTAATGTGTGTTTTATATAATTTTGTCTTCTTTGGTTATAGTATTTTATGCCTTATCTGGTATTTACATAGGAAATCCATAATGACTCCTGAACTTACTTAGTTTACATGGTGTTTTCATAAAGTTCCTTTTCCATAAGGAACAGACTCCTAACTGGATTAGGAGACCAGTTTGATCACATTTATTACTATTATCTTTATTATTATTATTTTTTTGTCTTAGACCTTGACTTAATTTGTGATGAACTCAATTCATTTGTTTAAATGTGAAGCTTAGCCTTAGGAATTTGGTAACCAGAAGGGAATGATTTTTTTTAAATGGTCTGAATTTTGTTCATTAAGTGCATTTGCTGAAGCCCCATAGCCCGCTTGATTATTTTGACAGTTTCATTATTCTTCACAGGGCCTTGGCACATGAGAGGATCATAGTTGCCTTACAAATGAGTTGATTCTGTAAACTTGTACTTTATAGCAGGTAAAAGCTGACAAGATAATACCAAAACAGGCTGCTTCTCTCAAAGGACAACAGTTGGATTATAAATCCAGCTGGGAGTGTGCTGGGTGGTCACTGTTAATTCAGGAGTATTTGACTTTAGGAAGCCAAGATGAAGTGTCTTATTTAATGGATGTCTTTTTTCTTTTTTTCCTCTTCTAGGAAATATAGTAGCAACCATGATAGAAGACAAAGGGCCAAGAGTGACTGACTACTTTGTTGTGGCAGGTCTCACTGACACATCTACTCTTTTAGATCAAGAACTAAATCGTTTAGATACTAAGTCAACTGGGCCTAAAGCTCCCATTACAGACATTGCAGTTATTAACAAATCTGCTGGGGAAACAGTACCTGAAGGTTACACCTGTGTTGAAGCCACTCCATCAGCTCTCCAAGCAAATTTGAACTATGGAAGTCTGAAAAGCCCAGAACTTTTCCTCTGTTACAAGAGAGCAAGAGATAAACCACCCCTTACTGACATTGGGTATGGTGACTTACTTTCTTTTGCTGTAGTGAAGGAAATAACATTTATTTAAAGTGCATGGAAATAGAAATTTTAAATCCTTGATAGTTCTGCTGCTTGTTACTTCAGGATCAAGTGTAGTAAGATATTACATATCTCTCTCCACCCTTACTGAATTTCTCTGCATTGTACTTGAATCATTAGATCATTTTCTTTCAGAAGATTGAAATGAAGGCATTGGAGCTTGAAATATGATTCCATTTCTCTTCTACTTTTCAGATAAGCTTAGTAACTAAAAATAAAAGAGCGAGAAGCTATAATAAAAGACTGTATTTTTAAGGAGCTACTTGGGTTAAATGATGAGGTTTTGTGAAGCCCTGAACTCCTTTAACAAAGGAACATTCCTCTTTAAAAAACAAAAAACTGTGCTGTGTGGATTTTAGTCCCAGAGGAAGGAGGTATTTACAATTTAGAATGAGTGTAGTTGTTATAAGGTATTTAGTATCTAGTCCACAGCCAGAGAAGTACATTCTTTGTAAAAGCCCTTTTCCCAAAAATGTCTACATTGACTCTCTTTTGTAAATGAGAATACCTGTAATTACTACTTTTTAATAGGTATACATGTCATGTATTAAGCTGTTCTGTTTATTATAGTAAAAACATATAGGTATTTGAGAACATCTTAGGAAGTATTTGGGATCAGCTTGTCCATTTATGTAAAAAATGAAGTTGGAATTTTGGTGGGGATTGCATTTAATCTATAGATCAAATTATGGAGTACTGCCATCTTTATACCAATTAAATCTTCTAACTTATGAATGTGAGTTATCTTTCCCTTTATTTAGATCTTTAATACCTTTCAGCAGTGTTTTGTAGTTTTTAGTGTACAAGGCTTTCACCTTCTTAATTTGTTTTCCTACGTATCTTATTCTTTTGGATTCTATTAAAAATGGGATTGTTTTCTTGATTCCTTTTTAGATTGTTCATTGCTGTTGTATACAAACACAGCTGAATTTTAATTTCATGTGTTAATCTTATACCCTGCAAGTTTGCTGAATTTGTTAGCTCTAATAGCTTTCTTTTGGATATTCAGGGATTTTTTTAAATATATAGGATCATGTCATCTGCAAATATAGCTAGTTTTACTCCTTCCTTTGCAGTTTGTTGTATTTGCTCCCTTGTCTTATTGCTCCATCTAGAACTTAACGTACAGTGTTGAATAGCGGTAGCGAAAACAGGCATTTTTGGCTCATTCCTGATCTTAGGTGGAAAGCTTTCAGTCTCTTTCAGAATATGATGTTAGCTGTGTATTTTTCATAAATGCCATTTATCATATTAAGAAAGGTCCCTTCTGTTTTTGATTTTATGAGAGATTTTGTCATGAAATTGTGTTGGATATTTTTCAGATGCTTTCTTTGTTAATTGAGATCATACAGGCATTTCCTTCTTTCTATTAATGTGATGTGTTACATTGATTTTCTTATATTGAATCTCTTAATGTCATCACAATACCACATTGTAGAAATGATTAATTACTTAATATCATCATATACCCAAATTTCCCTAATTGTCTCATGAAGTTGGTTTTTTTTTTTTGTTTTGTTTTGTTTTGTTTTTTAATGGTTGCTGGTCTTTTCTTTTATTTTTTTATTTTTTTTTTTAAAGATTTTATTTATTTGTTAGAGAGAGAGTGAGTGAGCACAGGCAGACAGAGTGGCAGGCAGAGGGAGAAGCAGGCTCCCTGCGGAGCAAGGAGCCCAATGCGGGACTTGATCCCAGGACGCTGGGATCATGACCTGAGCCGAAGGCAGCTGTTTAACCAACTGAGCCACCCAGGCGTCCCTTCTTTTCTTTTTTTAAAGATTTTATTTATTTATTTGACAGGGAGAGAGATCACAAGTACGCAGAGAGGCAGGCAGAGAGAGAGAGGGGGGGAAGCAGGTTCCCCGCTGAGCAGAGAGCCCCATGTGGGGCTCAGTCCTGAGCTGAGATCATGACCTGAGCCGAAGGCAGAGGCTTAACCCAGTGAGCCACCCAGGCACCCCATGGTGTTTCTGATAATAGTTGTTCAGATATTAAGAAAGGTAATGAGCTGCTCCATTTGACCACCACTTGTTGTCTTTGTCATTTGAACTCTGGGGAAGTGGTCCTAGGTCCTCATTAGGTTCAGATTTCTGAAGTCAAAGGATGATTTGTCGTTATCTTACCTGACCTTTATGCAGCATCTGTCTGACTCCTCTAGTATTGGCCACCTTGTTTCGCTCTGTGGTTCTCCTTCAAGTCAGTACAGTTAAGATGGTGGTCATATAGCTTTATAGGATCCTTGGGAATAGGAGCCAAGTTAGAAAGGGTGAGAAATGATTGGAATTGGATTAATAGAGCTCTTTGAAAACCTGACTTTAAGAGAGAGAGAAGATAATTATGGGCCTTGCTATTCAAAATGTGGTTGTTGAACCATATTATCTGTAAGGCCTGGGAACATGTTAGAAATTCAGAGTCTCAGGCACTGCCCCAAACCTCCTGAATTAGAATCTGTATTTTAACAAAATCCCAGAAGCAACTGTTGAGGATACCTGGATGGTAAGGCAATATGGAGTCATGGGCTGTTTTTTAACTTTCTTCCAGGGGATAACCTTGAACATCTTTATTTGAAGGAAACCAATGGAAAAGAAAGGGGGAACATAAAAGAATAAGGAGATATTTGATAGAACAAAATGATGAAACAGACTGAAGGGGTAATGTCAGCAGCATCTGTGACTGCATTAGCCTTTAATGGGAGGGGCTTTTCTTAGAGAAGGGGCAAGGAGGTTAAAATTGGTAATTCAGGACATGTAATGGTTTTATGACAGTTCTTTTCATTTTTTCCATGAGTTTCTTAAGAAGATAGGTAATATCCATAGACGGATGAGTATAGTGTAAAGTTTTGATAATATCAATGTCAGTTGGTGGAAATCAAGCCAGGGACATAACTTGTGTTTCAGGCTCCAGTGTTGACTGTCAGCTGTCTCTAAAGGCCATCTTTTCATATTCCCCTCCCCATCCCCCCATGATACAGTTGTGATTGAAAGGATATGTAGCTTTCAAAGATTGTTGTTGCTTGTGGTTCAGGGGCACAACTTGAAATGATGACTTAGATAATTATACTTAGATACTTTCAGATTGCAGGTGACTCTTTCATATACATCTTGTAGTTCCCCAAGTTTCAGATCCAGGTTTCCCAGAGTGTAGGTTGTCTTTTAGTTAATCATGCTGGTAAATTTTTCTTTCCAGATCAAATAATTGTTAATATCTGGTGACTGCAATATTTTGACCTGTCCATCCCACTTTCCCCCCATTTAAGCATGTGAGTGAGTGTGAGTGAGGGCTGGAAAACCTGTAGCCACTACAAAAACAGGTACCCATCTTGTTCAACTAAATATGAAATACTGGGGGCGCCTGGGTGGCTCAGTGGATTAAAACCTCTGCCTTTGGCTCAGGTCGTGATCCCGGGGTCCTGGGATCGAGCCCCACATTGGGCTCTCTGCTCATTGGGGAGCCTACTTCCTCCTCTCTCTCTCTCTGCCTGTCTCTCTGCCTGCTTGTGATCTCTGTCTGTCCAAAAAAAAAAATAATAATAATGAAATACTGTTGTCAAACTTTTGACCTTTTTGACTTTTTTTTTTTTTTACCTTTTTGACTTTTATAATCTGAGATGAGATAAAGTATAAAGACCTGATATTCCCCCATAACGTCAAATACTCTGAAGTATGATTTAAATAATACAATATAGGGGCACCTGGGTGGCTCAGTAGGTTGGGCCTCTGCCTTCGGTTCAGGTCATGATCTTGGGGTCCTGGGATTGAGCCCCGCATCGGGCTCTCTGCTCAGCAGGGAGCCTGCTTCCCTCCCCCCCTTCTCTGCCTGCCTCTCTGCCTACTTGTCAAATAAATAAATAAAATCCTTAAATAGTACAGTATATTATCTTATGTGTCAGATATGTTTATTAAGATAAAGAATCACAAATGACTGGATTAAGTTCTTATTTTCCCCCCATTTATCAGATTCATTGATTTTTTAAAAAATATTTTTATTTATTTGAGAGAGTGAGAGTGCATGTATGCACGAGAGAAAGAGAGTATACACTCCCACACATGAGCAGAGGGGTAAAGGCAGAAGGAGAGGGAGAAGCAGACTCTGCATAATTTTTCTTTTATTTATTGACATTTTGCAGAGTCGTGCCAGTTGTCTTATAGAATGTCCCCCACTCTAGATTTATCTGATTGTTTCCTCATTATGTAGTTTAACTTGGTATCTTATTGTCCATTTATTGGATGTTAGTTTTAAAGTCTGAATTAAATTTATGAATATTTTTGGCAAGAATACTTACAGGTAGGGCTGGTATTAGGAAGGGATGTAGTGACAGATTGTCCCATAATTAGTGGTGTTAAGTTCAGTCACTTAGTTAAGATGGAATTGCCAGATATCTTTTGTTATTTTCATTATTATTTAAGTAATTTGTAGAGTTTTGGGCCTTGTTTAAATACCTGGTTCCCTAGTTCCTTTTCACCTCTCATTTTTAAGGATCCTTTGATCATTGCCTGAATTAGATCTTGTATGGCAGGGGATGTAAAATGAGACTTTTCTAATTCTGTCATTTAAAAAATAAATTTTTTAACTGGCAGTTTTCTCAGAGAGCTTGAATGAAGATCTTTCTATTCTCCCTCATTTTTTTTTATTGTTTTGAGAATAACTAAGAAACTATGGATTTTAATTTATTCTGTGTGATAAAAACCTGTTATAATCCTTAGTCTGTTTGCTTCTATGGTCCCAGGTTTGGCTGGTGGGAGCCCATTCCAGCTGACTGCTTTGCCAAGCAAAATCTGGATTTGTGTGTGTTCATTGTTACTGAGGTGTCATATATACACATATGGCATGTATATATGTATATACATACATACATACACACATACATACATATGTTCATATGTACATGAGCTCCTTATCCTTGGAATAAGACCTATCAAACATTTACAGAGACTTCCTGTGTTAAAAAACTATATGAAGCAGTGTTTCTGTGTGGTTATGTTATCAATTTGTTATATAGTATGCAGTTAGGTTCATCTGTTTCTATTTGTGTTAAACTTGTCTTAGAAATATTTTCTGTTAATATGGAAAATATTGTCACAGCTCAAAACATGTAAAAAGATATATTTAGAGAAGTATTGCTTCAGTCTTTATTTCCTTTACTTTTTGCTCTATACTTTCTGCCCTCTTCTCCCGTTTTTTTTTTTTTTTAAAGATTTATTTATTTATTTATTTGACAGAGATCACAAGTAGACAGAGAGGCAGGCACAGAGAGAGGAAGAGGCAGGCTCCCTGCTGAGCAGAGAGCCCTATGTGGGGCTCTATCCCAGAACCCTGAGATTATGACCTGAGCTGAAGGCAGAGGCTTTAACCCACTGAGCCACCCAGGCACCCCTCTTCTCCCCTGTTAATGCAGTTTTTGACTTATCCTTTCACTATGTGTTTTTACAAAAATAAACACATAAGTGTATTTTTGTTTCTTTCTCTTAAACAAACCATAAATACTATATACACTATTTTACACTTTGCTTTTGTCACCCAACAGTATATCCTCGGAATCACTTCATATTTGAACATGGAGGTCTTTCTCATTTTTTTTGTGCTATGACAAGAATGCTTTGGTGAATAACTGTGTGTATATTATTACATATTTGTAGAAGTATATTTTCAGGTTGTCCTGGAAGGGCATTGCTGGGATAAAAGATAAATGCATGCATAATTCTTGTGCTCACTTCGGCAGCACATATACTAAAATGCATGCGTAATTCTCTTAAATATTACCACATTTCTCTCCATTATGTCATGCGACCATCAATATATGATACATGTGCTTCTTTCCCTCTAGTCCTAACCACAAAATAGGTGATCAAATTTTTGAATTTTTGTCAGCCTCACAGTTGAGAGGCTGATAAAAATTGAAAAGTTTGATACTGACAAAAATTTCAAAAATTTGGTCATCTATTTTGTGTCAGAGTAATTTTAATGAGATTAACTATTTTTTCATTTGTTTAAGGACTGTTTTCCATTTTTTCTTTTGTGAATTGTTAATGTCTTTTGGTACTGACTTTGTTTATATCTTTTTAACAGTGGGTTTTTGGGATGCCTGGTGGCTTAGTTGGTTGAGTGTCTGCCTTCAGCTCAGGTCGTGATCCCAGGGTCCTGGGATTGAGTTCCACAACGGGAACCCTGCTTCTCCCCTGCCTGCCGCTCCCTCTGCTTGTGCTCTCTCTTGCTCTACCTGACAAATAAATGAAATCTTAAAAAATAATAAAAAAAAAACAGATTTTGGCCTTGGTTTGTTTGTTTGTTTGTTTGTTTGCTTGCTTGCTTTTACAGTACATTTTTACGTATTAGGAAGATGAACTTTTTGTGAAATAAGTTTCCAGATGTTTTCTTCAGGTTTGTAATATGTCTTTTCACTTACATTTTTGTCATGTAGAGTTTACTTGATGAAGTTTCTTTTCTTTTCTTTTTTTAGATTATTCATTTATTTACTTGACAGAGAGAGAGAGAGAGAGATCTCAAGTAGGCAGAGAGGAAGGGGGAAGCAGGGTTCCGCTGAGCAGGTTACCTGATGTGGGGCTCAAACCTAGGACCCTGAGAAGGCAGAGCCAAGGCAGAGGTTAATCTACTGAGTCACCCGGGCACCCCAGAAGTTTATTTTATTGAGCCAAAGGCAGAGGTTAACCCACTGAGAAACCCAGGCACCCCAGAAGTTTATTTTATTACTTCTGGATTTTGAGTCATAGTTATATTTTTCCCAGAGCTAAGTTTTCTTTTAGTACTAGTATGTTTTCATTCTTGGCATTTATTTTTTTAGAAGATTTTATTTATTTTTTTATTTGTCAGAAAGAGAGAGAGTATAAGCAGGGGGAGCGGCAGGCAGAGCAGGGAGAGGGAGAAGCAGGCTCCCCACTAAGCAAGGAGCCCCAGGACCCTGGGATGATGACCTGAGCCGAAGGCAGCAGCTTAACCCACTGAGCCACTCAAGCATCTCCATTCTTTTTTTTTTTTTTTTAAGATTTTATTTATTTATTTAACAGACAGCACAAGTAGGCAGAGAGGCAGGCAGAGAGAGAGGAGGAAGCAGGCTCCCTGCTGAGCAGAGAGCCCGATATGGGGCTCAATCCCAGGGCCCTGGGATCATGACCCGAGCCGAAGGCAGAGGCTTTAACCCACTGAGCCACCCAGGCACCCCCATGCATCTCCATTCTTGACGTTTATATCTGTGATCTACTGGAGCTTTTCTGGTATATGGTGTGAAGTATAGGTATACAATTTTATTTTTTTCCCAAATGGCAGTTCAGTTATTCAAGCACTGCTTATTATTATTAAAAGCCCATATTTCTCACAGTATATTGAGATGTCACCTTTATCCATTTCTGGTATTTCTTTTGTGTTCGTTCTTTCTATTGACTCATTTGCCAGTACAGTACTATCCTGATTTAAATATAGAGGCTTTATACTGTATTTTAATATTTAGTTGAGTTTTATCAGTTTTATTGAGATATAATTCAGATATCACACAATTCAAGCCTTTCAGGTATACAGTTTACTGGTATATTCACAGATTTTTATTATATTCACAGATTTGTGCAGCTATTACAGCTAATTTTAGAACATTTTCATCTCCCTAGAAGGAAACCCTGTATTCATCAGCAGTCACTCTCTGATCTCCCTTTCCACCCTCTAGCCCTAGGCAACTACTAATCTACTTTTTACTTCCATAGATGTGCCTATTCAGGGCATTTAATGTAAATAGGATCATACTACTTGTGGTCTTTTTTGTGTAGGATCTTTCAGTTAACATGGTTACAAGACTCACCAATGTTGTACCTTGTATTAGTACCTCATTGCCTTTTTTTTTTTTTTTTTTTTACAGTTTATTTATTTAAGCAATCTCTGCACCCATTGTGGAACTCAAACTCACGATCCTGAGATCAGTAGTCGAATGCTCTTCTGACTGAGCCAGCCAGGCACACCTGTACTTCACTGCTTTTTATTGCTGGACAATACTCTGTTCTATGCGTATCTGTTATATGCGTATGGTGCATTTTATGTAACTTTCCAGTAGTTGGTGGACTTAGATTGTTTCCACTTTTTGGCTCTTATGAATAATGCTGTTAAATGTGTATTTGCATGCCAGTATATGTGCAGGTGGATGTTTTCATTTCTCTTGGGTATATATCTGGAAGTAGAATTGCTGAGTTACACAGAAATTCCATGCTTAATCCTTTGAGGAACCACTGGACTGTTTTCCAAAGCAGTGTTGCTTCCCACCAGCATTGTATAGAGATTCCAGTTTCTCTATACTCTCACCTTACCAGCACTTGTAATTATGTCTTTTGATTATAGCCTTCCCAGTGTATGTGAAGTGGTACATATCTTATTGTGGTTTTGATTTGCAGTCCCCTAATGGCCAGGATGTTGAGTCTCTTTTCATGTGCTTTTGGCCATATCTTCTATGGAGAAATGCCTATTTAGATTTTTTGCCCACTTAAAAAAAAAAAAGAAAATGTCTTATTTTAATAATTTTAGTTTTATGGAAGAGTTTTTATTTTTTTATTTTTTTTTAAGATTTTATGTATTTACTTGACAGAGATCACAAGTAGACAGAGAGGCAGGCAGAGAGAGAGGAGGAAGGCTCCCCACTGAGCAGGGAGCCCGATGCGGGGCTCGATCCCAGGACCCTGAGATCATGACCTGAGCAGAAGGCAGAGGCTTAACCCATTGAGCCCCCAGGTGCCTCTTTCTCTGGCATTTGATATGCAGTTTTGTCCCAGCACCATTTGTTGAAAAGACTATTTTTTTCCTATTGAATTTTCTTGGCAGTCTTGTTAAAATCAATTGACTGTAAATGTATGGGTTTAATTCTGCACTGCCCATGCCATTTCATTGATCTAAATGTTTTTCCTTGTGGCAGTAACACAGTGTGCTGATGACTAGATTTGTAGTAAGTTTGAAATGGAGGGGAGTGTGAGTCCTCCAACTTTGTTCTTATTTTTCCGGATTAGGCAATTTGAGTCCCTTGCATCTGGGTGTGCGCTTTAGGCTCATGTTACCAATTTCTATACAAGAAAGCAGCTAGGACTTAGAGGGGCATTTTTGTTGACTCTGTAGATCTCTTCAGGAAATATTGACATCTTACCAAATATTAGGTGTTTTTATCCATGACCATGGGGGTGCCTTTTTATTTATTAGCTCATGTTTAATTTCTTTAAACCATGTTTTATAGTTTCATTCAAATAATTTTTATATTTATTTTCAGCCAGACAATTTTTTTTTAAAGATTTTATTTATTTATTTGACAGACAGAGATCACAAGTAGGCAGAGAGGCTGAGAGAGAGGAGGAAGCAGGCTGTCAGCAGAGCAGAAAGCCCGATATGGGGCTAGATCCCACGACCCTGGGATCATGACCCCAGCCGAAGGCAGTGGCCTTAACCCACTGAGCCACCCAGGCGCCCCTTATGTACTCTTCTTAAAATTACATTCCAGCTCTTGAAAAATAGTACAGAGATCTATAATTCCCAAAGTAGTAATCTTACTTTTGGTTTACAATTAAGATTTGAGAAACAGTAGAAGAACCCCTCCTACCATTTTTTTGTTTGTTGAAAACCAGCTTTTAACTTGTATTTATCTATTTCTCCCCTCCCTGCCTTGCAGAGTTTTATATGAAGGGAAAGAAAGGCTTATTCCAGGATGTGAAGTGATCCAAGCCACACCCTATGGTCGCTGTGCCAATGTCAACAATAGTTCAACTACTTCACAAAGAATCTTTATCACTTATCGAAGGGCTCCTTTAATTCGATCCCAGAATTCCTTGGCTGTAACTGATATCTGTGTTATTGTAACCAGTAAAGGAGAAACCCCTCCTCATACTTTCTGCAAAGTTGACAAAAACTTAAATTGTGGAATGGTAAGAATACAGTTGTTTCATTTTCAGTTTTATATGTACTGGCTCCCACCCCCAAAAAAAGGATAATTTTTGTACTCCTGTTTACTATTGGGTGTAGAATTTACTCTGCTTATATTTTTTGTGGTTTTTATTATTTTTAGATCTGTAACTTTTATGATTTATAATAGTTTTGAAAATCCTTAGCTATCTGATTTTTAGAGTAATTTCATTGAGAAAATACATACTTAAAGTCAGGGATTCAGAAATTTTTTTTTGGTATGTGCTAATATTGCCTGTGTTACATCAATACAGATGTTTTATTAGCTTTTGCGTTTCACTGGTGCCTTCATGGACAACCACAGGGAGACTGGATAGGGAACTTCTTTATTTATATTCATTTATTTATTTTAATTATTGTAGTTTTACATTCTTGCTTTTTTTCAGGTGGGCTCCACACACAACATGGGGTTTTGAACTCACAAACCCGAGATCAAGAGTCACATGCTCTACCAAGCATGCTAGGCCCCCCACTCTCTACGTACTTATTTTTTTAAAGGGCTCTAATGAACAAGAACATGAAACATATACCTTTGATTTATAATTTTATGAGACTGAGGTTTACTGTTGGGTCAGATTTATTCTGAAAAATATCTTTAGATAAAACTATTATTAGCTTTAGTGAGATATAGGCAAAGGTGATTGACTAATGTATCCTGGGTATTGGTCAAGACAGTTTGTTTCTGGAGGTAATGACCTCATAATACCTCAATTACCTTCATAGTATTAGTTTGGGCTCCAAGGCCCAATCAGCTTTGTGCCGTTTCTTTCAGTGTCTGATTACAGCATTCTAAACTTTTTGAAACAGTTTAATTTTGCAGTTTTTTTTATTCCTTTCTTCTAATATTCTGAATTTCATGTTTTGCTGCATTTTGTAGTGTGTAGTCTTTAAAAAAAAAAGATTTATTCATTCATTTTAAAGAGAGAGAATGTGCATGCATTCATGGGTCAGGGGGAGGGGCAGAAGGAGAGGAAGAGAGAGAATCTCAAGCACACTTCCCGCTGAGCATGGGGCCCAACATGGGGCTTGATCCCAGGACCCCAAGATCACAACCTTAACTGAAACCAAGAGTCGGGCACTCAACCAACTAAGCCTCCCTAAGCCTCCCAGGCACCCCTGTAGTCTGTTTGATAAACACGTTTTAAATAGATTTCACTGAATAATCAGAGCCTTTAGAAGATTCTCAAAAAAATTAACTTAGGGGCACCTGGGTGGCTCAGTGGGTTAAAGCCTCTGCCTTCAGCTCAGGTAATGATCTCAGGGTCCTGGGATCGAGCCCCACATCGGGCTCTCTGCTCAGCGGGGAGCCTGCTTCCTCCTCTCTCTCTGCCTGCTTCTCTGCCTACTTGTGATCTCTCTCTCTGTCAAATAAATAAATAAAATCTTTAAAAAAATCTATTTATTTTCACTCTTTGGTCTTTTTTAAACATAATTTATATTTTACAGTGGGGTTCCAGTGTATTTCTGTGTTATAAGAAGTCTGTGCCTGCTTCTAATGCAATAGCATATAAAGCTGGTGAGTAAATTAAAAAAATAATTTTTACTCTAGTTATTGTTGTACATTAACATTTGGTTAGTTCCCATAGTGTATGGTCATCATGTTCACCTAAGATTTATGTTTGGTTAGAAGAGACAGTGTATGCCCCTTATGGGGTTTATCAATTCATAAATTGTATTATTTATAATATTAGCATGTAAAGGCACAAGTTTCCTTAAATATGTTACATACTGCAAGATATATTAATATTATACCCTCCCCCAAACATGTTGTTAAATAGAAATTACCATCCCAGTAAGCATTTGTGAAGTGAACATTCAGGCTTTTAGTCTACACTAATAGATTTAACAATTCAATGGAAAACTGCTTACTCTCTCTGACCTTTTAATTTTGGCAATCAGAAAGATGTCAAATCTTTACTTCTTACATTTCCTTCTCTTATCTCTGTGTGTCTGATTTGAAACCTCATGTTACTTGCCATGAAAGGTGGACTTGCTTCCTTTTTCCTTTGTTGCAAAGAATCAGCTATATGGAGGAGAGGAGGGCCTGAGAAACTTTTCTGCCATGAAGTGTTTGAGAAATCTATCGCCACATTCTTACTGCACAGTAAAGTGTCAAGGGCTGTAAAGATTTAAGTGTGACCTCTTCATCCCACTGGTATGGTGGGATAGAAACTGAACATACAGGTATGCTCCAGTTGTAAATAGAAGAAATACTGGAATACTTCCTTGTGAAAAGAAGCAGTGTCACTTACTTCTTGATCATGCACAGTTTGTTTTGCTTCAAGAAAGTCAGGCAAATCCATATCTGAAAAATCTTGATTGTCTTCTTAAAGACAGTAAGTCAGACCATTTTAATTTATAGTATAAAAATAAAGGCAGCAAGTAATAATTAACAAATTTCAGTATCATTTTAAAATGTGATACTGTTAATATTGCTGTAATATGTTGATTGTATGTGATTTCCTAAATTGTGTGTATGTGTGTGTATGCATGTGTGTTTGGAGAGAGTGTCACTTAAAAAAGGAACACTTACAGAAACAAGCTTTGTGAAAGTATTCAGGTATTCGATAAAAGACATTTTATTTTATTTTTATTTTATTTTTTTTAAAGATTTTATTTATTTATTTGACAGACAGAGATCACAAGTAGGCAGAGAGGCAGGCAGAGAGAGAGAGGAGGAAGCAGGCTCCCTGCCCAGCAGAGAGCCCGATGCGGGGCTCGATCCCAGGACCCTAGGATCATGACCTGAGCCGAAGGCAGAGGCTTAACCCACTGAGCCACCCAGGCGCCCCAAAAGACATTTTAGAATACAGAGCTTTGCACACTGAATTTTGACTCAGAAATTTTCAGGAGTTTAACTTAGAGGTGGTCTGCATATTAGAGACATCAGAGCTTTGTAGATATTTGATTGTGAAGGGGCTTTGTTATGCTTACCCGAGGCCCCCCTCCTCCTGCTTCCTTGGTCTTACATACTCTACTCAGCCAGAGGATTTTGGTCTCATTTACTTTTCCTGCTGAATACTTTCTACACTGCTGCTCTCCCAAGATGAGTTTAAGGGCTCTGATCATTTCTGTTGCCTTGCCATGATTATATAACACTTAACCCTTCCCTGAAGTTTTTACTGAAATAATTGGTGAATTTTCCTTACCACACTTTATAAGATGTTGTGGTATATAGAAGAAAATATATTAAAATTGGTGATCTTGTTGAATAGAGTTTTAACTTGTATATTTCATACATTTTAATGTTGCAATGAATGTACAGTGAATGAAAAGTCCATGAGTTAAAAAAAGAAAGGGTAAACTTGTTAATTCATTTAAATTTCTGATACGGCAAGAGGAAAAATTATTTTGAAATTTCACAATAAATATTTTCATGAAATTTGCTATTAAAATATCCTATTAATATGTGTCACATATAATTTATGTGAAAGTAACTCTTGAAAAAAATGTAATACTGTCTCCTTTTTCCAAAAGGTTTAATTTTTAGATATCCAGAAGATGACTATGAGTCATTTCCGCTGTCAGAATCTGTACCTCTCTTTTGCCTTCCCATGGGCGCTACTATAGAATGTTGGGATCCTCAAACTAAATACCCACTTCCAGTTTTTTCAACTTTTGTCCTGACAGGCTCTTCTGCTGAAAAGGTATTTTTTTTCCTCTTCTATTAAACCTATATTGTCCATGTTTTTATCCCATAAAATAATGAATATGATGTCAGTCTATTTGAATGTTAGGATTATTTGGCCACAGTTTATTTTGGGTTGAATTTGTACTATAGTGCCCAAAGTGAGAAGTCACCATGAAAATTGGCATCAGGAGGCAGCTACCTCTGGAGCTTCTACAGAAGCAAATACAAAGTCTTCCTAGAGGGATAGCCCCCAAACCCAAGCCTCAAGATGATACTATAGTAAAAGTTAGAAGACATAAATACCATAGGAAGAATTGGCAAGATTACTATACAAAGCTGGATTAGACCCTGAAGATATTGGATTGATACAATGACAGCATTAAAGGTATAAATTAAATATATAATTGAAATGATTAAAGATGTTGAAACATCTGGGAAAAACAGTGTATTTTGTGAAATGAGTAGACTGGGAAGGGAATCAGACATCTAGAAATGAAAAATATGGTCCTTAAAATTAGAGTCACTGAATGGTTTGAACAGTAGGTAAGACATATATGCAGGGAAAATTAATGAAGTACAAGATAGATACCTCAAACGTGGCAAAAAAAAAAAAAGGCACATCTAAAAGAGTTTAAAAATGTAGAGGATAGAATCAGAAGGATCAGCGGATATTTAATGAATTCCAGAAGGGGAGATTACAAAAGGGAGAGGCAGCATTTTAAATTATATTGATTGGTTGTTTTCCAGGGCTGATGAAAAATGGAATCTTTATTTATTTATTTATTCAATTTATTTATTTTAAAGATTTTTTAATTTATTTGACAGAGAGAGAGAGAGAGCGAGGGAACACAAGGGGAGTGGGAGAGGGAGAAGCAGACTCCCCACTGAGCAGGGAGTCTGATGTGGGGCTTGATCCCAGCACTCTGGGATCATGACCTGAGCCGAAGGCAGATGCTTAAGGACTGAGCCACCGAGGCACCCCTGAAAAATTGAATCTTTAGACTAAAGGTATACTTGTAAAACCTTCAGCAGAAAGGTTGTTATTATAGTGAAGCCATAGAACAGCAAAGAAAAAAAAGCAACCAGAAAGAAAAGACATACTTATTTTTAAAGGGACAGCTATGAGATTGTTGACTAATTTTTCAATGACAGCATTGAGGCTCAGTAGACAAATGATATACTAGAATGGAGGGAGTAAACAATAAGCAGTTTAATGGCATATAGAAAATGCTAGCCAGACTTAGCAGAAGATGGCAGAGTGGGAGGATCCTGGCTTCACCTCATCCCATGGATATATCTGGGTAACACTCACATCAGTGTAAATAACCCAGAAAACAACCTGCAGATGGGCAGGACAAACTCCACAACTAAATGTAGAGAAGAGGCACATGAAAAAGGGTAGGAAGGGTGGAGAAGTGGTTGGGAGCTAAAGGAACATGTGTGGACTGTCCAAGGGGGAGAGGGACATCACCAGGCCAGAGAGGGGAGAGAAATAGACCCTCACACTGAGAAGCCTGTGTGGGTAAGACAAATCTCTATAATATTTGGCTCTGAAAACCAGAGGGGCTGAATTTCCTAGGTTCTTAAAACCAGTGGGACTTAAAGCCTGAATGTTTAAAAATCAGCAGACTAGGTTCTAGGACAGCAGAGTGAGTGACAGGAAACTGAGTCCTTACTCTTAAAGAGATAGCACAACAAACAGTCCACAGATAGATAGCACTGAAGCAGCAATTTGCTAAGTGCCTGGGCCCTAGGGGAGGGAGAGTTATTTTTCATGTTAGAGTGTATCTTTAAGGGTAGGTTTCCCAAAGTGACTTCTTCAGAACAAAGGAGCTGGCAGGTGCTTTTTCCCTCCCCTGACCTCCCAGCATAAACACACAGCTACCAGTGGGAATCATTCACTATCTAAGTTGATTAACGGCATCCCACTCTGTCAGCCAGGCCTGCTTCAGCCTTAGAGCTGCGAGCCCTCTTTCCCAGAAGACCAGCACAAAGCTTGCCAACACCAAGTCTCTGGACTCTGTACTTTGTGGGGCCTCCGTCCTGGTGATGATGGCTGGTTGCTTCCTGTAGAGGGTGCATGCACCTTGTTATGCTCTTTGCAGGTCAGCTCTAACTGGTTCTGGTCTTGGCAGCACTGGCACATCCTCTGTGGAAGAGACCAGCACAAAACTAATAGGTACTGTGTGTGCCATCCCACTACTTTAAAGAGCAGGAGACTTAGGTGACTTTCCTAACTCACAGAAACAGACACAGAGTTAGACAAAATGGGGAGATAGGAATATACCCCAAATGAAAGAACAGGACAAAACCAAGCAAGAAATCTAAGTGAAACTGAGATGAGTAATATGCCTGATAGAGAATTTAAGCTAGTGATCATAAAGATGCATACTGAACTTGAGAAAAGAGTGGAGGGACATCAGTGAGACTGTTAAAAAAGATAAAAAAGAACTACTCAGAGATAAAGAACACAATAATTGAAATAAAAAATATACTAGATAATGAGGGGCCCCTGGGTGGCTTAGTTGTTAAGCATCTGCCTTCGGCTCAGGTCCTTGTCCCAGGGTCCTGGGATTGTGCCCCACATTGGGCTCGATGCTCAGTGGGAAGCCTGCTTCTCCTTCACCCATGTCCCCTGCTTGTGTTTCCTCTCTCGCTCTGTCTCTTTCTGTCGAATAAATCTTTAAAAAAAAAATACGGTAGATGAAATAAATAGCAGACTAGAGGAAGCAGAAGAATGTAATAGTGACCTGGAGGACAGACTAATAGAAAGTAATCAAGCTGAGCAGGTGAGAGAAAAAAATTATGCAAAATGAGAATAGGCTTAGGGAACTCACTGACTCTAAAAGCATAATACGTTTCTCATTATAGGGATCTCAGGAGAAGAGAGAAAAGGGAGCAGAAAATTTATTAGAAGAAGTAAAAGCTGAAAACTTCCCAAATCTGGGGAAGGGAACAGAAATCCAGATTTAAGAATCATTGAGAAGTCCCAACGAAATCACCCCAGGGAGGTCCCCATTAAGACATTTAATAATTAAAATTGCAAAAAGTAGTGATAAAGAGAATTTTAAAAGCAGCCAGAGAAAAGACAGTTACATACAAGGGAAGCCCCATAGGCTATCAGCAGATTTTTTTAGCAGAAACTTTGCAGGCCAGAAGGGAGTGGCATGATGTATTCCAAGTGCTGAATGGGAAAAATCTGCAGAGAAGAATACTCTATCTAGCAAGGTTATCTATCATTCAGAATAGAAAGAGAGATAAAGAGTTTCTTAGACAAATAAAAGTTAAAGGAATTCATGAACACTAAACCAGTCCTATAAGAAGTGTTAAATGGGACTCTTTGAGTGGGAAGGAAAGGCATAAATAAAAGTAAAGAAAGTAGGAAGCATAAAAACAGTAAACATAAGTGAATCTGTGAAAATCAGTCAAGGGACTCATAAAATAGAAGGATGTAAAGTATGACACCATCTTTCTAAAACGTGGGAAGGAGAGGAGTAAAGAATGGTTTTAAACTTAACCAATCATTAACTTAATATAGACTACTATATGTACAGGTCTTATATACAAACTTAATGGTAACCACAAATCATAATCCAGTAGTAGATATGCAAAACATAAGGAGGAAGGAATCCAAGTATATTGTATATTACTAAAGAAAGCAAACCTACTGTAAGAGAAGGGAGCAAGGTAAGAAAGGAACAGGGAAGACCTATAAAAACAACCACGAAACAAGTAACAAAATGGCAATAAATACATACCTATCGATGATTACTTTGAATGTAAGTGGATTAAATGCTCCAGTCAAAGGGAAAAGGTATGACAGAATGGATTAAAAAAACAAGACTCATTTCAGAACTAAAGATACCTGCAGATTGAAAATGAAGGGTTGGAGAAGCATTTTGTATGCAAATAGTTTGTCAAGAAGACATCTGCAAAGAGCAGAAGACTGCTAAGCAGTAGTTATGTTGGATAAAACAGACTTTTTAAAAGATTTTATTTATTTATTTGGTAGAGAGAGGAAACAAGCAGGGGAAGCGGGAGAGGGAGAAGCAGGCTCCCCCCTAAGCAGGGAGCCTGATGTAGGGCTCAACTTCAGGATGCTGGGATCATGACCCAAGCTGAAGGCAGAGGCTTAATGACTGAACCACCCAGGTGCCCTGATAAAACAGACTTCAAAGGAAAGACTGTAATGAGACAAGGAAGGCACCACACACAGACATAGCGCACACACACACACAGTTTTGTTTTTTTTTTAGAGGGAGAGGGAGAGATAGAATCTTAAGCAGGCTTGCCACCCAGTGCAGATCCCTATCTTAAACCCTGAGATCGTGACCTGGGCGGACATCAAGAGTCAGATGATTACCCAACTAAGCCACCCCGGGCGCCCCAAAGAAGGACACTCTTAAAGTGGACAGTCAAACAAGAAGTTAGAACAATTGTAAATATTTATGCACCCAACACAGGTGCAACATAGGTAAAACAGTTAATGACAAGCATAAAGGAACTCATTGATAATAATACAATAATAGTAAGGTATGTTAATGCCCCACTTGTGTCAATGGACAGATCATCTAAACAGAAAAACAAGGAAAACAATGGCTTTGAAAGGAACACGGACCAGATGGATTTAATAGAAATATTAAGAACAGTTCATCTTAAAACAGCAGAATACACATTCTTTTCAAGTACACATGGAACATTCTCTAGAATAGATCACGTATTAGGCCACAAAACAAGTCTCAACAAAGTCAGAAAGATTGAAGTCACTCCATGCATCTTTTCTGACCATAACACAATGAAACTAGATAGAAATCAACCACAGGAAAAAAGCCTCGAAAGAGCACAAATACATGGAGGTCAAATAACATGCTGCTAAACAATGAATGGGTCAACCAAGTAATCAAAGAAAAAGTCAGAAAATACATGGAAACAAATCAAAATGAAAACGCAGCAGTACAAAATCTTCGGGATGCAGCAGAACTGGTTCAAAGAGGGAAGTTTAATAGCAATACAGACCTACCTCAAGAAGCAAGAAAAATCTCAAGCAACCTAACCTCATACCTAAAGGAGCTAGAAAAAGAAGAAAGAAACAAAATTCAAAACCAGCAAAAGGAAGGAAATAAGATTAGAGCAGAAATAAATGATACAGGAACTAAAAAAAAAAAATAACAGTACTATATTACTATATATCAATGAAACCAGAAGCTGATCCTTTGAAAAGATCAACAAAATTGATAAAACTTTAGCTGGATTCTTAAAAAAAAAAAAAGAGAGAGAGAGAGAGAGAGTGAACTCAAACAATTACAGATAAAAGAAGAGAAATAACAGCTGACACCGTAGAAATACAAAGAATTTTAAGTGTGTAAGGGGATGTTATGAAATTATATGCCAACAGACTTACCAATCTATAAAAACCTAGATAAATTCCTGGAAGCATATAACCTCCCAAAACTGAATCAAGAAGAAATAGAAAATTTGAACAGACCAGTTACGAGCAATGATACTGAATCAGTAATCAAAAAACTCCCAACAAACAAAAGTCTAGGACCAGATGGTTTCACACATTCATTCTGCCAAACATTTAAAGAAGAATTTATTTATTTGTTAGAGAGAGAGAGAGAGAGAGCACAGGCAGACAGAGGCAGAGGGAGAAGCAGGCTCCCTGCCGAGCAAGGAGCCCGATGTGGGACTCGATCCCAGGATGCTGGGATCATGACCTGAGCCGAAGGCAGCTGCTTAACCAACTGAGCCACCCAGGCGTCCCTAAAGAAGAATTAATACCTGTTCTTCTCAAAGTCTTCCAAAAAGTAAAAGTAAAACTTCCAAATTCATTCTATGAGGTCAGTACCAAAACCAGATAGACAGTACAAAAAAAGATAGGCCAGTATTTCTGATGAATATAGATGCAGAAATCCTCAACAAAATATTAGCAAACTTAATTTAAGAATACATTAAAAGAATCATTTATCACAATCAAGTGGGATTTAGTCTGGGGATGCAAGGGTAGTTCAATATTTGCAAGTCAATCAATGCAATAAATCACATCAGTAAGAGAAAGGATAAAGACCATGTGCTTATTTCAGTAGGAACAAAGTAAAACCACCCATTCATGATAAAAACTCTGATCCAAAGTAGCTTTAGAAGGAACATACCTCAACATAATAAAGGCCATATATGAAAAACCCAAGGCGAACATCATCCTCAATGGGCGAAAACTGAGAGCTTTTCCCCTGTCAGTAACAAGCAAGGATGTCCACTCTCACCACTTACTTAACATAGTATTGGAAGTCCTAGCTACACGACTTGTACAACAAAACAAAATGAAAGGCATCAGCAAGGAAGAAGTAAAGACTTTTATTATTTGCAGATGATATGATACTATATATATAGAACCCTAAAGAGTCCACCAAAAAACTACTAGAACTGGTCATAGAATTCAGTAAAGTTGAAGGATATAAAACTATTGTGCAGAAATCTGTTGCATTTCTATACACTAATAATGAAGCAGCAGAAAGAGAAATTTTAAAAAGCAGTCCCATTTGCATCTGCACCAAAAATAATAAAATGCTTAGGAATAAGCATGACCAATGTAGTGAAAGATTTATACTCTGAAATGTATAAACATTGATGAAAGGAATTGAAGACGATGCAAAAAATTGGAAAGATAGCCTATGCTCATGGATTAGAAGAACAAAATATTGTTAAAATACTCGTACTACCCAAAATAATCTACAGATTTAATGTAGTTCCTATCAGAATACCAACGGCATGTTTCAGAGAGCTAGAACAAACAAACCTTAAATTTGGATGGAACCAGAAAAGACCCTGAATAGCCAAAGGAGTCTTGAAAAAGAAAAACAAAGGTGAAGATACCACAATTCCAGATTTCATTTTATATTAAAAAGCTGTAGTAATCAAAACAGTATGGTACTGACACAAAAATAGACATATAAATCAGTGGAAAAGAATAGAAAGTCCAAAAATAAATTCCATGATTATATGTCAATTAGTTTTCAACAAAAGAGGCAAGAATATGCAATGGGAAAAAGTCTTTTCAACAAATGATGTAGGGAAAACAGGACAAGTACATGCAAAAGAATGAAACTAGATTACTTTCTTAACCATACACAAAAATAAACTGAAAATGGATTAAGGATCTAAATGTGAGACCTGATACCGTAAAAATCCTAGAAGAGATCATAGGCGGTAGTTTCTCTAACATAAGCCATGGCAGCATCTTTCTAGATATGTCTCTTGAAGCAAGGGAAACAAAAGCAAAAATAAGCTATTGGAATTACATCAGAGTGAAAATCTTCAGCGCAGCAAAGGAAACAGCCAACAGACATTTCTCCGAAGAAGACATACAGATGGCCAACAGGCACATGGAAAGATGTTCAATATCACTCATCATCAGGGAAATGCAAATAAAAACAATAAAATATCACCTCACACCTGTCAGGAGGGCTAAAATCAACCTAAGAAACAACAGGTGTTAGTGAGAATGTGGAAAAAAGGGAATCCTTGTCCACTGTTGGTGGGAATGCAAACTGATACAGTCAGTGTGGAAGACAATATGGAGGTTCCTCAGAAAATTAAAAATAGAAGAGATATGTGCATCCCTATGTTTATTGCAACAGTATTTAAATTATTGAAGCAGTCCAAGTGTCTGTTGATAGATGGTTAAAGAAGAAGTGGTATGTATATACAATGAAATCCTGCCATTTGCAACAACATGATGGATCTAGAGGGCATAATGCTAAGTGAAACTAAGAAAAAGATAAATACCGTATCATTTCACTCATATTTGAAATTTAAGAAACAAAACAAGTAAGTGAACAAAGGGGAAAATAGAGACAAGCCAAAAAACTAGACTCTTATCTGTAGAGAACAAGCTGATGGTTACCAGAGGGGAGATGGGTGGGAGGATTGTTGAAATAGGTAAAGGGAATTAAGAGTACACTTTTATCTTGATAAGCAACTGAGTAATACATAGAACTGCTGAATTACTGTATTGTACACTTGAAACTAATGTAACGCTATATGTTAACTATACTGGGATTAAAAATTAATACTAGACTTAGAAGAAAAGATGAGAGGCGCCTGGGTGGCTTAGTTGGTTTGGGCGTCTATCTTCAGCTTGGGTCGTGATCCCAGGGTCCTGGGATAGAGCCCTGCATTGGGCTCCCTGCTCAGTGGGGAGCCTGCTTCTCCCTGCCCCCGCCCCCCCTTGTGTGTGCGCGCATGTGCTCTCTCTGTCAAATAAGTAAAAATAAAATCTTTTTTTAAAAAATATTTTATTTTTTTATTTGACAGAGACCACAAGTAGCCAGAGAAGCAGGCAGAGAGAGAGGAGGAAGCAGGCTCCCCGCTGAGCAGAGAGCCCGATGCGGGGCTCGATCCCAGGACCCTGAGATCATGACCTGAGCCGAAGACAGAGGCTTTAACCCATTGAGCCACCCAGGCGCCCCAGTAAAAATAAAATCTTAAAAAAAGAATAGTAGAACCCCACTGGAATAAAAAAACAATCTGTTTATTCAAAGGTACCAGGGTTTCCTGGGTAGCTCAGTTAAGCATCTGATTTCAGCTCAGGTTGTGATCTCAGGGTCCTCGAATCTACTTGTCCCTTTGCCCCTTCCCGGCTCGTGCATGTACTCTTGCATGCTCTCTCTCTCTCAAATAAATAAACTCTTAAAAAAAAAGAGAGAGAGAGAGATACCCTTAAGAAGATGAAAAGGCAGATCACAGCAACACCTGGGTGGGTTGGTTAAGTGTCTGCTTTCAGCCCAGGTCACGATCCCACAACTGGGATCGAGCCCCCCCATCGGGTTCCTTGCTCAGCGGGGAGTCTGCTTCTCCCTCTGTATATTTCTCTCCCTCCCAGCAAATAAAAGTAAAAATCTTAAAAAAAAAAAAAAAAAGCAGGCCACAGGGTGGGAGAAAATAATGAAAATAATGCAATATATATGTGTGTATACACACACACACACAGAACAGGTGTCTTGTGTCCAGAGTATATAAAGAATTTACACATTATCAGCAAGAAAAAGAAACAACTCGGGGCACCTTCGGGGCACCTGGGTGGCTCAGTGGGTTAAAGCCTCTGCATTCAGCTCAGGTCATGATCTCAGGGTCCCAGGATTGAGCCCTGCATGGGGCTATCTGCTCAGCAGGGAGCCTGCTTCCTCCTCTCTCTCTCTGCCTGCCTCTCTGCCTACTTGTGATCTCTATCTGTCAAATAAATAAATAAAATCTTAAAAAAAAAAAAAAAAGAAACAGCTCTGTGGCCTGGCAGTTACGTTCTTGAGCATATCCCAAGGGAAAAGACTGTGTATTTTCCAAAAGGCGTGTATATGCTTTATTTGTAATAGTAATTGAAAAAAATGCATAAAGCAGTAATAATGACAAATAATGTAAAATAAAAAAGATGGTGAAATGATTTTAGGATATAAAAAGTAAAACTATGAATTTAGTAGTATTTAGAAATTAAAAGCTCTTTTACAAAATTTGATAAAATAGTTTATTGAAAAGTATAACTAACCAATGCTGACTCTTACGGATCAAGTAAAACACATCAGTGGCCTCATTCTACAGGGTATAAGTTTAAAATCTCCGTATTAATGATAGTGAAGGTTAAGTATCCAGCATAATGTCTGGAACATAAGTAAAATACGCACTGAATGAAGGCCAATACTATATTATCTGGTTGCTTACAACTAAGGTAAGTCTTTAGCTAAGAATTATTTATAGTTATCTCATGTAAAGCAATAAATATAAATGAAAATTTTAAGATCTTCAAACACTTGAGAATTACTAAATTTACTTTGATTGGTAGAGACCAACAAAGCCTCATTGAGATGCTTTTGTTATACTGTTAAAAATCTCTTGAGAGGGACGCCTGGGTGGCTCAGTTGGTTGAGCAGCTGCCTTCGGCTCAGGTCATGATCCCAGCGTCCTGGGATCGAGTCCCACATTGGGCTCCTTGCTTGGCAGGGAGCCTGCTTCTGCCTCTCTGTCTGCCTGTGCTTGCTCTCTCTCTCTCACTAATAAATAAATAAAATCTTTAAAAAAAAAAAAAAATCTCTTGAGAGGGGCGCCTGGGTGGCTCAGTCCTTAAGCGTCTGCCTTTAGCTCTGGTCAGGGTCATCGGGTCATTGTCCCGGCAACCTGGGATCTGGAATCTAGCCCCATATTAGGCTCCCTGCTCGACAGGGAGTCTATGTCTCCCTCTCCCTCCCCCCCTGCTTGTGTTCCCTCTCTCTCTGTGTCTCTCTCTGTCATTAATAAATAAAATCTTAAAAAAAAAAACCTCAATCGTTGAAATAATTGTATCTAGGAGTGTTGTATTTGTAAAGGGTTAATGTGATAAAAACACATATATGTTTTTGTGCGTATATAGTGTGTGCATATATACGTGTGTATATGTGTGTGTATGTCTATCTATCTAGATAGATAGACTAAGTAGTTGTAAGATTTATACAAGAGAAGTATCCCTGTTTGTCTCCAGAACTTTTTGATTACCTTAAACAGGAACTTCCCCTACCTCTAACCCTGGTTCCTGGCAATCTCTCTTCTACTTTATATGAATTTGCTTATTTTAGGTAGCTCATATAAGTGGAATCATATATTGTCCTTTTGTGTCTGGCTTATTTCACTTAGTATAGTGTTCCCAAGGTTTATCCATGTTGCAGTATCTATCAGAACTTCAGTCCCTTTTAAGGATGAATAACATTTTATCACATGTATATACCATGTTTTGTTTATTCTTCATCTGATGGACTTTGGGTGGTTTGCACCATTTGTCTATTGTGACTAATGCTGCTGTGAATTCTGATATACAAGTATCTGAGTCCCTGCTTTCAGTTCTTTTGGACGTATTCTTATTAGTGGAATTGCTGGATCATATGGTAATTATTTTTTTTTAATTTTGGAGAAGCTGCCAAACTGTTTTGCACAGCAGCTGTGCCATTTTATGTTCCTACCAGCAGCGATTGGGATTTTTCTTATCATCTCTGTCATATCTACTCTAAGTTACTGATTCTGTTCTATTTTTATTCATTTATTTAAAGATTTTATTTATTTATTTGACAGAGAGAGAGATCACAAGTAGGCAGGGAGGCAGGCAGAGAGAGAGGAGGAAGCAGAGAGCCCTCGGAGCAGAGAGCCCGATGCAGGGCTCGATCCCAGGACCCCGGGATCATGACCTGAGGCAGAGGCTTTAACCCACTGAGCCACCCAGGTGCCCCAGTGATTCTGTTTTAATGAGAGATAAACAAAGTTTTTTTTTTTTTTTTAAAGATTTTATTTATTTATTTGACAGACAGAGATTACACAAGTAGGCAGAGAGTCAGGCAGAGAGGGGAGGGGAGAAGCAGGCTCCCTGCTAAGCAGAGAGCCCGATGCGGGACTCGATCCCAGAACCCTGGGATCATGACCTGAGCCGAAGGCAGCGGCTTAACCCACTGAGCCACCCAGGCGCCCCAAAGTTTTAAAAATAAACTCGAGTCTTACAATGGAATTCTGTTGCTTTGTAGGTCTACGGAGCTGCCATCCAGTTTTATGAACCTTATTCTTGGGAACTTCTGACAGAGAAACAGCTTATGCAGCTGGGCTTGTTGACCCCTGTGGAGAGAAAAGTGGTCTCAAAATCCATCAATTCAAACAAATGCATTTGTTTACTCTCACACTGGCCTTTTTTTGAAGCTTTTAGAAAATTTCTCATGTTTATCTACAAACTTTCTGTGTCTGGACCACACCCTCTTCCCATTGAAAAGTATGTATAAAGATTAGAAAGGTGTCTGGTGGGAAAATGGGTTGTATATGTATACATTTCAGTGTTTACCTGACTTTAAGCAGAAAAGTTTAAAGGGAAGAAGAATCACAGCCACCCTACTGTTTTACTGGTTTTCATATGGCCCTCACCTGAATCATTGGTTTTAAAATTGAGAAGTGGTGGTTAGGATGGTCAAATAATAATCTTTTGGAAATTCAGCTGAAGAAGGAACTCATTATACAGTGACACACTGTGTGTGTCCTTCCTATTCATTCTCTGGTAACCAAGAGAAATAGAGCTATTACACACATAAACACCTGAACCATGCAAGTGGACATTCCTGGTTCTAACTATAAAGCATCTCTAAACTGATGTAGAAATTAATAAGGGTGAGTTAATTGATGCTAAAAGTGAGGTTTGAGCTTTAGCATTAAGAGATCCTAATTTTCCACTCTATTTGTAATTCACTTTGTCATGGAAATCTTCTGTAAGCAAGAAAAATATATGTGGAGCTGCTGCCTTTAATATTTTTTAAAATTTAAGTTCAGTTAATTAACATAAAGTGTATTGTTAGTTTCTGAGGTAGAGTTAAGTGATTCATTAGTCTTATAATACCCAGTGCTCGGGGTGCCTGGGTGGCTCAGTGGGTTAAAGCCTCTGCCTTCGGCTCAGGTCATGATCTCGGGGTCCTGGGATCGAGTCCCGCATCAGGCTCTCTGCTCAGCAGGGAGCCTGCTTCCCTTCCTCTCTCTCTGCCTGCCTCTCTGCCTACCTGTGATCTTTGTCTGTCAAATAAATAAATAAAATCTTTAAAAAAAAAAAATACCCAGTGCTCATTGTATCACACGCCCTCCTTAATGTCCCTAGTCATCCCATCCCCTAACCCCCTCCCCTCCAGCAACCCTCAGTTGTGATTAAGAGTCTCTTTTGGTTTGTTTCCCTTTCTGATTTCCTCTTGTTTTATTTTTCCCTCCATTCCCCCATGATCCTCTGACTCAGTTGGTAGAGCATCTGACTCTTGATCTTGGGGTCATGGGTTCAAGCCCCCATGTTGGGTGTAGAGCTTACTTTAAAAAAAAAAAAACATGTTTTCTGACTTCCAGTGGCACACTGGTTTTTGTTTATTATAATTAATGATTTATTTATCCTCCTAACGAGGTATCAAGAGCTTTATGGAAATATAGTATGCATAAACAGATTTTTCATACAGTTTTGGAAACTTCACATTACAGGAGAAAGAATGTCAGCAAAGCATACTAGTTAGTTTGAAGTAAAACAATGTTAGGGACAAGTTAGCAATCTTTTGAAAAATTAAGGTTCTATGAATAGTTTGAGGAAATAAAATCAGTATATGTGATCAATATTTTTTTCTCAGATGAAATAATATTTTGTATGTTAGTGGCTCCTGAGAGCTCAAAACTTTGGAGAAACTTAAGAAGCATTCTTTGTAGGTAGAGAAATAGGGTAAGTGGTCTGCTCAAAGTTACAGGAAAATAACTATTGACTGAATTAATATTTAATTAACATTAATTATTTGGATTATAGTTATTTATTTAACAGAGAGAGAGGCAGTGAGAATGGGAACACAAGCCAGGGAGAAGAAGAGGGTGAAGCAGGCTTCCCATTGAGCAGGGAGCCTGATGCAGGGGTCGATTCCAGGAACTTTGGTTCATGACCTGAGCCAAAGGCAGATGCTTAACTACTGGACCACTCAGGCACCCCTAATTTATTGGAATTAAATTCAGTATTAGTTTTAATTTATTGTATTGCAGTTAGTTGCTCCCCATACCAGCACTGGTAACCAGACAATAAAAATTAGCTTATTTCATGAAAAAAGCTATTTGTCTTATTTTTATTTTCCTGGCAGTATTAGGGTATATTAATATGGACTTTTTAATCAGGAAATACACTGTGCATTTCAGAAGTTTAGTGGGATGAATACATTTATCTATGCTAGATAAATTTAACATTAATTTTAAGTAAGTGGTTTTGCAAGATCTGGAATGATATATATATAATGATACTTAATATTTGTTAAAATCTATGAAGCATTTTAGAAAAGTGATTATGATCTGTATTTTAATTTTTTTTCTAGGCACATTTCACATTTCATGCAAAACATCCCTTTTCCCTCACCACAAAGACCAAGAATCCTCGTACAGGTAATCCAAACCAAATGTATTTATTTGAGGGAAGCTCTGCATATCATCACTCTAGTCATTGCATAGTGGATTCAGTGGTCCTTTGAGTTTGAGGTGGAGCAATATGTGTTCATAAAGTCTTTGAATTTCTTATATTTTACCTTTTATTTGGATGTACAGAATTGGAAGAAATACAGTCTTTGATTTATGATGTTATCATCTTTGGTCTATGCATGGCTTTTATGTAGCTGATTTTAGTAATGTAAAACCCAGAGTTGTGTTATGGGCATGTTTTTAAGTCAGAGCAGCTAATAAATATGAAATGATTTGTGGTTGGAGGGAAAAAGCAAAATAATCTATAATAGTGGTCTTCAAACATTTATGTGTTAAAGGACCAGTTCCTTTTTATTTCCAGTCAGTAGCAGATGTATATAAGTTTACAGCTTGTGAAATGTGCACCTTACCATGTGAACAGTGTATACATGAACATGTCTGTATCCTCTCATCATGTACTTGGGGGTGGCAGCAGTGTCATGTTGCCATTAGAGTTCCTGAGTGGCTCTCCAGTTACATGCAATCTTTTCCTGGACCAGTAACAGTTTGCAGACTGGCGCTTTGAGTAGTACTGATCTATAGAGGCAAGCTGTTTAAAAATTGTTTCCTAAGATGTTATCAACATTATATGTGATATGTTGGCATTAAGGCAAATATTGTTAATCTTGAATGTACTTCAGTTCAGTTATGTACTTAAGCAGGTATTAATGTATAGTAATCAATTGCCAAATGCCTACCAGTCTATAGAGTAAATAAACTTGAAGCTGTTAAAAGGCAGTTATTTCATAATTTTAAAATAACTGTTTTAAACAAGTAAATCAAAATTCAGTTGAATTAACCATTTAATTTAAAAGAACTAATATAATACCTCTGAGTAAACACAATTATCATATCTTAGTATATTTCTAGAACTATGTCAGTCTGCACATTAAATTTCATTATTACCCTTGATATAACTATTTAGGTTTCAAGATTGGCTTGACTAATTCATCTTTTTTTTTTTTTTTTTTGAAGCTTTCAGTCCATGATGCGTTAATATTATCACAACCAGTTTCTACACCTTTACCACTAAGGTAATCTAAAATGATATATCCATTCACTTGGGAGAAGAATGCTTTAAAATATTTTAAGGGCTATAATAATAAAGTTAAGTATTATTTTTTACATAAGGGTAGCCTTAATGTTTCTGTCTTTGATAGCTAGATGGATGGTGGGCCATCCACCATTTAAAAATGAAGTACTTAAGAGCATTGCAAGATTGGGTGTAGGGAATACCTCCCTTTTCATTTCCTTTCCCCTCCTCATGTCCAGTTCATAGCTAAATATTCAGGGTAAACTGATTTTAACCTCCCTGAATATCTCAGATCTGTTCATCTGCATCACTAGTCCAGGATAGCATGATCTCTTGCCTGGACAGCTTTGTTATTAACATTTTAATTGGTACTCTTCTTTCATTTCTTTGTCCACACTGCATTCAGGTGTCCTTTTGAAAATGCAAATAAATTGTGTTGTTTCTATTTTGACATAATCTCTTGTCCCTTTCTTACTATGATTTAGTAACAGAAAGTGTATTTCAATTTCCTGGAAATGATGGTAGCTTTTCTTGCTTCACTGCCTCTGCATATGTTGGCTTTTCCCTAACTTCCATTCTTTGAGCTCAACTCAAATGCTTCTTTGGGAAAATCTTCTCTCATAAACTCCTCTTTGTTACAAAAGGTTGAGTTTGAATCATTCTGTTATATTATTTCATTACATTTATGACTTTTTAGTGATAACTAAATCAGGACTTGAAATTAGCACTAGATTCTCAATCCTAATATTTAGGAAATAATTTAGTAAGCAAATCTTAACATGTTTTAGCGAAGTAGTTTATGTATTATTTTTTAAAAGATTTTATTTATTTATTTGTTAGAGAGAGAGAGAGCGAGCACAGGCAGACAGAGAGGCAGGCAGAGGCAGAGGCAGAGGGAGAAGCCGGCTCCCCGCCGAGCAAGGAGCCTGATGTTGGACTTGATCCCAGGACGCTGGGATCATGACCTGAGCTGAAGGCAGCCGCTTAACCAACTGAGCCACCCAGGCGTCCCTAGCGAAGTAGTTTATAATCATCTTTTTCTCTTTTCTCCTAGTGGAGCCAACTTTAGCACATTGTTAATGAATCTGGGTCCTGAGAATTGTGCGACACTGCTGCTCTTTGTTTTACTTGAGAGTAAGATTCTGCTACATTCTCTCAGGCCAGCTGTGTTGACTGGAGTAGCAGAAGCTGTCGTAGCCGTAAGTATAGAATTTTCCTAATAGTACCAGGTAACTGACAGAATATTTACTCTAAAGGGAAATTTCCTTCAATGAAAGCAACTTTGAAATTGCCAGGTAATGTTTAACTTAAATATAATAGAGTGGCAAAGGGAAAGAGTAAGTATAAAGAAGAAAAAAATGATTTCTATTTGAGAGAAAATTTCAGTTTCTGATTTTTCGTATGTTAGAGTACTTTAGAGAATCTATATGATTTTGTAACAAAACTCAGGAATAAAGCTTTTTATATTAAATAAGAAGCTCTGGCCAGTTTCATTTGCCCTAAAATTATGCATATGAATTACATAGTATTCCCTGTTTTAACTTTTAATCAGATTAATTGTGAGCCTGTAACATTCTAAATGATTGTGAAATAGGATAATGTACAAATGCTTAGCTCTTACTTACATAAAATGTAGATAAAATTAAATCAAGTCTTCCTCTGTTTTTTGATGACTTCCCATTGGAATTAGGTCTCTGATCATGTAGGGCTTTATAGATCATTGTATAGAATTTTGGATGTTCCATTTCTCCAACTTTATTTTTCATTATATGTTTAATTTAAAATAGTTGACTCTTCTGTCTTCCCTTCCCCATTTTAAGAATGTAACTCTTATGGAAATAGAGACCTATCTCTTTATTATCCTTGTGTCCTCAGCACTAATCACGGCTTAATAGCATGGAGTAAGTAAGCACTCAGTAAATACCTGTTAAATCAGTAACTGGGGTATGTTTCCTCGATCTTAATTTGGTCGGGGAAATGCTACTATGAGTAAAAACTAAAGTAACCAATGTGTGAGATAGTTTACGGGGAGCAGAGATCCTCGTTGTGTATTAATTTTTCAAACTTCCACAGTTGCATTTGAAAGCAAAAGCCATTATAATGTGAAAATATTTGTTAATGAACTGAACAGTTTTAGAAAGTTCCCACTCCTTCCTGTAAAACATTAGTGTTTACCTATGTTCATTGGTCAGAATCTTTGTGGCCCAGTCTCTTGATTTCAGCAATACAGTGCAAAAAAAGGTGGAACAATTGTAATATGTAATGGGAAATCCATGTAAGATGCAAGATTGCATGAAATTTATGTAACCAGTGTTGGAGAACTTCCTGAAATGCATGTAAAACCATTGATAAATGAGGATTCGGCAATTGTTGGAGAACTTGCCTGAACTGCATGCAAAACCTTTGATAAAGCAAGATTGGCAGTTTACCATTTAAAGAAGAAAACATGGAAAGGAATGATGATAGGATAAATTCTTCAGAAGGAGAATGATTTGAGTATCAAAGAATACCAGAATTAATGGAGGCCCATAACAAACATTGATGAAATCAATTGGTAGTTTTGTAAAAATGACCCTATTTATGATTGAGCAGTAAAAGTCAAAGGTGAATACAAGTGTGCCACATTTTCTTGTTAGTTTTGTTTTTAAAATTTTTTACATAGTTGCAGGTGTAATGTACCTTTTATTGAATGGAAGATAGTTTTCACTATAGGTATCTGAAGTCCTTGCAAGGTCCTGTGGGAGTGGCTCTGCCTGTCTGCCTGCCCTCTGATGATTCTCCTGCTCTGCCGCCTTGCTCTGCTCAGCTCCAGCACACAAGCTTCTCCTGAAGCATATTAGGCAGGCCCCATACCGAAGGCCTTTGCTATAGCTGTTCCTTCTCTCAAAAGCACTCTCCTCCTAGATATCTCCTAGATACCTCCAGGTTTAGGCTCAGTTGTCACTTTCTTAATGAAGTCTACCTGTTTGGCCTATTTAAAGCCTGCTCTTCTGTTTCTTATTCTGAACTCTAATCTCCTTCGCTTGGCTTTCCTTTTTCTTTATCCATACCACTTAGCACTTCGTGATAGGATATATGTATTATTTTGTACTCTGTTAATTTTCTGCCTCTTTCTGCTAGACTGGGTGGTGGCACACAATGGTCCAGTGGTCACATCCTCCTTGCCATCTGTTTTTGTAAATAAAGTTTTACTGGAACATAGGCCATTTATTTACATACTGCCTATGAGTGCTTTCATGAATGGAGACAAAGTTAAATATTTGTGAGAGACAGTATGGCCCAGAAGGCCTAAAATATCTTCTGTCTTTCTTGTACATAAAAATTTGCTGACTCTTTTGCTAAACTATAAACCTCAGGAGGACAGCGATCTTTGTTTTATTCACTGTTATAGCCCCATCTAGAACAGTGCTTGGCTCATACTAAGTGCTAAAATATTTCCTAAGTAAATAAATGAAGACAAAATCCCATCCCGAAGAACTGTCTGGAATAACTGGCAGATGTAGTAAATGCCATAGGCATTTCTTTGGGGTGAGTGATGATGAATAAGGTATAAAAAGTATTTTTAATAGTGGAGGAAAAATTTTATCATCAGTGATTAGAGTTTTCATATTAGCTGATAATTAAAATTAGTCTGTTTTTTAATTTATCAAAACTTGTCTCTTTTGTTTTAAAAGTATATGACACAAGGTAGAGCTTTGTAAAGATTCTTGAGGTATGTTTTGTATTGACTAGTATTTTTTAAGATGCCACGCTTCATTGAAGTTGGATCATTCTGTGTTTATTTGAACAGTTAGGAAATTTTTTACTGAGATTTTCAATTGACTGTTAATATTTTTAAGAGAATCATTTTAATTTTTTTCAGTGCTTGGAATTTTTAGTTGGATTTTAGTTAAAGGTTATTTTGAGAAATAATAGAGGGACGAAATGTGTAAGAGTTAAAGATCATGAGTTTGTTTTATAATTTTGGGTGGCAGTGATCTCTCTCTGCTTTGACTTTTTCCAAAAAATGTAGCTGTGGATTTTATATGGCGTTAGAAGAATTAACATGCAAAGAACTGTTAGTGTTTTTATGTGCTTGTGGTAATTGTCATGCTTGAAGATTCATAGTATTGCTTAGTATATTTTATAGTCCTTTAGCTTTTGGAATGAAGTGGAAGGTAAAAGCAGCTACACTTCACTGCTTTTTTAATGGTCCCTTTGAGTAATATTAGTTAATTACATACTTTTCATTGCAAATTTCAAATTTGGTTAATTTTTTAAAACTTTTTTCCCAGATGATCTTTCCATTTCAGTGGCAGTGCCCATATATTCCCCTTTGTCCTCTTTCTCTGGCGGCAGTCCTTAGTGCACCTTTACCATTTATAGTTGGAGTTGACTCGAGGTATTTTGATCTTCATGACCCACCACAAGATGTTGTTTGCATTGACTTGGATACAAACATGTTGTATATGTAAGTTGATTCTTTTTATATTATCTCCCATTTATATTTTCCCACATCTGTGGTTTACAGTTCATTGAAAGCATCTAGAAATATGCTATTTTTGACGTTATTAGTAAGTTTTCATCTTTAATACAGTAATTCTCAGTGAGGGCAGCTATCAGAATCCTGGAAAGTTTGGAAAAGAATATGTTAAACATTAGTTTATATTTTCATAATAATGTTGGCAGTAGGCAGAAAATATTTATGTTTGCCAAGAGAATATGGATTTGAAAGAGAAGGTTAAACACTGCTTTCAGAGCTCAAGAGATGATACGCTTTCTAAGTTTAATTCAAAATCCATTTATAAGCTATGAAAAATTAGTTCACCTGTTTATTTTTTTTTTAAGATTTTATTTATTTATTTGACAGACAGAGATCACAAGTAGTCAGAGAGGCAGGCAGGGAGAGAGAGGAGGAAGCAGGCTCTCTGTGGAGCAGAGAGCCCGACGTGGGGCTCCATCCCAGGACCCCGGGATCATGACCCGAGCTGAAGGCAGAGGCTTTAACCCACTGAGCCACCCAGGCGCCCCTAGTTCACCTGTTTAAATTTAGTTAGAATATAGGGTAATATGCCATTTCCTTACTTGTCAAGATTTGAATTTTTTAGGTTTCTATTTTATTGCAGAGAAAAAAAATTTTTTTTTTAAAAGATTATTTATTTATTTATTTGTCAGAGAGAGAGAGGGAGAGCGAGCGAGCGAGCACAGGCAGAGGCAGAGGGAGAAGCAGGCTCCCCGCCGAGCAAGGAGCCCGATATGGGACTCAATCCCAGGATGCTGGGATCATGACCTGAGCCGAAGGCAGCCGCTTAACCGACTGAGCCACCCAGGCGTCCCATATTGCAGAGAAATTTTTTAAAACATTTCATTTATTTATTAGAGAGAGAGAGAGCATGAGTGGGGAGAAGGATGGGGAGGAGTAGAGGCCAGGGAGCCGGATGTGGGGCTTGATCCCAGAACCCTGGCAGATACTTAGTTGACTGAGCTACCCAGGTGCCCCTTATTGCAGAGAAATTTATATTAAAAATCAGTCATACTTTGTGTTTACTGGAGGTGATAAAATGTATAGCAGTGGTGTAACTGAGGATTCAGAGACAAGAGTATGACATTAATAAAGGCAGCTCTGGGTCAGTGCTCGAGAGCCAGTCTCTTCCAGCCCATCCCCCCAGAAAAAAAAGTGGGAAAAGGTAGTGCTTGTTGAAAATCTTGTGTTGGTGCCGAACTCCAGATCCTGGAGTATTTTTATTCTTTACTCTTTGAGATTGGCAGAAAATAAATAGAGTAAGAACTGTGGTGAGACTTAAGTGGTAACAACAGTAGAGTAGGTTGGGAAAATATCCTAAAGTGAACCAAAGGAATATGTGAAGGAAGAAAACATTTGCTATCACTGAAAATGTTTTTGAAATGGATCTGCCATTTACTTTTGAAACTGTTTAATTATGGTAGCTCTTTACTATGTATACTTCGACCTAGAGCCTTGAAGTAAAGAACCACCACATATTTCCTATAGCACACATTTTGTTGTTTTCCAGCTGGTATCCCTGAACAACAATTATTTCAGGGTTGTATACATTGTGGTGCTTTTGGAAATGATTACTTACAGAGCTGTGACTCAGATACTTGCCTTACTTTCATTACTATTCTGAATAAAATAATATTATGGAGATTCTTCTGTAACATTTCTATTTATCAAAAAGTGCTTTCTAAAATAACTTTGAACTCTTTGCTCAATTATACTTAAATAATTATGAAATGTTCTAGATACCCAAGAATTATAAAGAATAATGTAAATAGCTCCCATGTATCCATCACGCAAATTAAGAAATAGAATATTGCTGGTGAATTTGAAACCCTGGATAGTCCTCTGCAACGTATCTTGCTCCTGGTTGACTGTTACCTTGAATTTGGGGTTTATCGTTATCATTTCCATGTGTTTTAGAAACACTTATTATACATGTATTAGTTTAAATGATACTTTGTTTTGCATGTTTTAAAAATTTTGTGTTTGTATAGTTTCCTGTGACTTGCTTTTTTACTCGGCATTCTTTGTGAGGTTTATCTGTGTTGATACATGTAGCTCTACTTCATTTTTAGGGCTTATCAGTGTTGCTGGGTATTTAGGTTGTACCTGTGTTTTTTGTAATTTTGAACAAGGCTTCTCTGATTATTATTGTGCATATTTCCTTGAGTCTGTGGGCAGGAATTCCCCTGAAGTATGTATGTAGAAGAGCTAATGTTGGTTTGTAGACATAGCTAATGTCATTTTAGTCTTCCAAGTTTACCTCCTCTTCGGAAGCAAATGATAATTCTCTTTGTTCTGTTCTTTGCCAATACTTGTTATGGTCAGACTTTAAAATTTTTGCCAATTTGATGGTAATGGGAACTCATTGTGCCTTTAATTCCTGTTTCCCTAATTAGTAGAAAATGGGGCATTTTATTTTATTTATTTTTTTAGAGTATTTTTTTAAAAGATTTTATTTATTTGACCAAGAGTGTGTAAGTGCACAAGCAGGGGAAGCGGAAGGCAGAGGGAGAGGAGGAGGGAGAAGCAGGCTTCCCGCTGAGCAGAGAGTGCTATAAGGGCTCCATCCTAGGACCCTGAGATCATGACCTGAGCTGAAGGCACATGCCCAACCGATTGAGCCACACAGTTGCTCTGCAAATGGGGCATTTTAATTTCTTTTTGCCCTTTGATTTTCCTCTCTGTGAATTAGTGTACTTTTTTTTGGTGCATTTTTCTATTAGATTGTCGTCTTCTTTTGATTTGTATCAGTTCTTTATATAATCTGGTTAATTCTTGGTCTGTTACATGCTTTGCAAATAGCTTCTCCCACACCGTGACTTGTATTTACATTCTTTTGTATGTTTTGATGAACAGAAGCTTATTTTAATTGATCAACTTTATCAGTGTCTTTTTATTGATTGCTATTTTTGGTTCCTGTATATGAAATCCTCTGCCTTGAGGTCATGAAATATTTTTCTGGATATTCTTTTTCTTTCTTTTTTGTTTTTCATTTTAAGTAAACTCCACACCATACATAGGGGTTCGAACTCACAACCCTGAGATCAGGAGTCACATGCTCTACCAGCTGAGCCAGCCAGGCACCCCTATTGTAGATATTCTTAAATTTGTAAAGTTTTGCCTTTCTCACTTAGGGCCTTAATTCAGTTGAATTACTGTATGATATTACAAAGAAATACAATTTCATTTTTCTAATATAAATAAATAATTCTCACATAGCACTGTGTATTGGGTAACCAGTTTATCTCTTCCCAGTGGTCTTTAGTGTCAGCACCATTGCATATCAATTTTTATATTTTATATTTTACAATTCTATGTTACATATTTGCAAATCCATTTTATATTTATAATATGCTTATTATTCTGTTCCTTTGGTCTATTTTAGCCTCTTGCTAGTATAATACCATCTTACTGGCTTTAAAATCAGGTTGACTCAGGGATGCCTGGGTGGCTCAGTCAGTTAAGCCTCTGCCTTCAGCTCATGTCATGATCTCAGGGTCTTGGCATTGCACCCCAAATCACACTCCCTTCTCAGCGGGAAGCCTGCTTCTTCCTCTCCCTCTGCCTTCCACTCGCAGTGCTCATGCACGTGCTCTCTCTCTGTCAAATAAATAAAGTCTTTTAAAAAAATTAGGTAGTCTAAAACATGAATGAACCTTGAAAACACTGTGCTAAAAGAGCTTAGATGATCTCATTTATACTAAATGTCCAAGGCAGATCTGTAGAGAAAGTAGATTAGTGAGGAATAGGAAGATGGGGGAGTTGGAAGTTAATGACTGAGGTAGAGGTGTAGGGTTTCTTTTTTGAGGTGATGGACATATTCTAAAATTGTGAGTTGTTAAATAGCCCTGTGAATATGCTAAGATAAAATCAAGTTTCACGTTTTAGATGGGTGAATTGTGTGTGAATTATATCTCAGTACTGTTTTTAAAAAGTTGTATTGTGAAAAAAAAAGTTGTATTGTGAGATGACAAGTCCCTTTCTTTACCCTTGTTCTTTAAAATTGTTTTGACTCTGTTTAGTCCTTTGCTTTTCTGTATAAATTTTTATATATTGTTAAGTTCCATGCAAAGTTATGCTATGAGTTCGGTTAGAAATCTATTGAATTTATAGATTAACTTGGGGGCAGATGACTTCTTTTTGATTTGGTCTTCTTACCCATGTATATAGTATTTTACTTCATAGATGTTTTTACATTTTTTTAAAAATAAACTTTGCTGTTTTCTCCATAAAGACCAATAACATCTTTTGTATTAGACTTACTTATTCTTTTTTTTTTTAATTTTATTTATTTATTTGACAGACAGAGATCACAAGTAGGCAGAAAGGCAGGCAGAGAGAGGGGGGGAAACAGGCTCCCCACTGAGCAGAGAGCCCCATGCAGGGCTTGATCCCAGGACCCTGAGATCATGACCTGAGCTGAAAGCAAAGGCTTTAACCCACTGAGCCACCCAGGCGCCCTAGACTTATTTATTCCTAAGTACTCTGTGGTTTTTATTGTGCTATAAATGATATTTTACTTTTTTTAATAAATGATATTTTAAATTACATTTTCTATTTGTTGCTGCACTATAGAAATGCTGTTTGGTTTTCAGGTAATCTGCTGCACGGTGACTTAATTCAATTTTGTTTGTAAATTCTCTTCTGTTTTCTGGCTATAAATAAGCACATCATGTATAATCCTTATATATTTTTAAATTCTTGTCTTAATTCTCTGGCTAGGATCCCAGCATAGCATTGAATAGTGTAGTTATAGCTGGTATCTTGTCTTACTCCTAATTTTATTTTTTATTTTATTTTATTTTATTTTTTTAAAGATTTTATTTATTTGACAGACAGAGATCACAAGTAGGCAGAGAGTCAGGCAGAGAGAGGAGGAAGCAGGCTCCCCGCTGAGCAGAGAGCCCGATTCGGGGCTCGATCCCAGGACCTTGGGATCATGACCTGAGCTGAAGGCAGAGGCTTTAACCCACTGAGCCACCCAGGCACCCCTTACTCCTAATTTTAAGGGGAATGCTTTGAGCACTCCATCATTAAGTGTGACTGTTGCTTTAAGCAAGAATTGACACCTGGCCATGGCCTGTTGTTGTAGATAAAATTACAAAACTCATTCATTTACATATTCTGTGAGGCTGCTTTCATGCTATAATGCTACATTTGACAAGTTGTGACAGAAGCTGTATGGTCCTCAAATCATAAAATATTTAACATCTGACCCTTTTTTTTTAAGATTTTATTTATTTATTTGACAGACAGAGATCACAAGTAGGCAGAGAGGCAGGTAGAGAGAGAGAGGAGGAAGCAGGCTCCCTGCTGAGCAGAGAGCCTGATGTGGGGCTCGAACCCAGGACCCTGGGATCACGACCCGAGCCGAAGGCAGAGGCTTTAGCCCACTGAGCCACCCAGGCGCCCCAACATCTGACCCTTTAGAGAAAAGGTTTGCTAGCCCCACTCTAGGGTTTTGATTGCTTACTACTAAAATAAGGAACTTTCCTTCTACTTTTACATAATGATTTAAAAAAACCTCCTAGGGGCACCTGGTTGACTCAGTGGGTTAAAGCCTCTGCGTTCAGCTTAGATCATGATCTCAGGGTCCTGGGATCGAGCCCCGCATCAGGCTCTCTGCTCAGCAGGGAGCCTGCTTCCTCCTCTCTCTCTGCCTGCCTCTCTGCCTGCTTGTGATCTCTGTCAAATAAGTAAATAAAATCTTTAAAGTAAAACCTCTTAAATAGGTGTTGAATATCATACTTTTGTACAACTATTGAGGTGAGCATTGTTTCTCCTTTGATTTCTGTGCGGTAAATAACATCATAAAATCAATAGTGAATAATCTTTACATTCCTGAAATAAATATCATCTTATTTTTTATATCCTAGCAGATTAAATTTTCTTAAAAACTTAAAATGTTTGCATTGTGCTCATAAATGATACTGGCTTGATGATGTATATAGTGATAGCTGTGACCTATGGTTGATACATAGGCTTTCATCTTTGTAGAGGTGTTTTTTTTTTTTTTAAAGATTTATTTATTTATTTTAGAGAGAAAGATTGAGAGAGCATGAGGAGGAGAGGGAAAGAAAGACTCTCGAGCAGACTCCACACAGACCGTGGAGCCTGACGTGGGCCTCTATCCTGGGACCCTGAGGTCACGACCTGAGCAAAACCGAGTCGGTCACTCAGCCGACTGAGTCATCCAGGCACACCATCTTTGTAGAGTTTTAAATGTTTCTTATTTCTTTTTTTTTTCTTATTTCTATTAAAATATTAGATTCATGCATTATTTAGAAGTATTCTTTTGAACTTCCAAGTTATTTTTTCCTTAAATACTATTTGAAATATAGTTGCTTTACATATTACTCTCCAATATTTATTGAGATTTGTTTCTAATAGGTAATTTGAAGTATCAGTGAAGTTTGTCACTTAAAATATTATATTCTAAAATGTAACTTTTGAAGCAAGATTGGTATTAAATTCATAGCTCCAGCCTTGAAAATCAGTGTTAGAGCATTAGAATGAGATGACCAAATTTGATTGAGGTTGTTTGAGATAGATGTAAAGGGAACTTCCTTGAAAACCATTTATTCAGACTGTCCATGTCAATTGTAATTTGAGCAAAAATAGCCTGTCCATTTTCATTTTTAGTTTGATGTAGGAGTTTTGCTAAGTAAAAAGAGATTATAACAGATTTTATTAATTGTGTTTTTATTTAATAGATCAGATGAAAAGAAGAACATGAACTGGAAGCAGCTTCCCAAAAAGCCATGCAAAAATCTGCTTAGTACCCTAAAGAAGTTGTATCCTCAGCTGTCTTCAGGTAAATGTGAAGAGAAAGGAGTATTTTTAATGAAAGAATATAAGAAAATTCTTAAATTTAAACATAATTCTACTCTCCTTAAAAGGAATCTCATTACAAAACAAAATTTCAGCACCAAGACATCAAGACATTAATATTGTGGTTGATGATTTTTTGGGTATGTTCTTTGTGTCCTATCTGCTCGACCCTCCTTGTTAGCTCCTGCCAGTGATCCCTTTATATTAGTGAAGAGAGGAATTTCAGGAAGTCACGGGTTTTATTTTGACAGTTTTCTTAATTGTTTAATTATTACTTGTCTAATATTCTGTATTAATGCCATCTTCTCTGGATTTGTCAGTTCACCGAAAGACTCAAGAGGGTTCAGCGATTGAGATGACTCCAATCGAAGCAGATTTCTCATGGCAAAAGAAGACAACACAACTTGAGATGGAAATTCAAGAGGCATTTTTGCGTTTTATGGCATCTATTTTAAAAGGATATAGAACATATCTCAAACCAATCACAGAGGCTCCTTCAAATAAAGCCACGGCTGCTGATTCATTGTTTGACCGACAGGGTGAGTGGCATTGAAAATAGAGTTAACTTTTCATTGAAAGGAAAAGTATTTTCTATTTGGTATTGCTCGCCCCAAAATATTCACTGTGTAAGTTCTTAGAAATGTATAGTGAAATTTTGGGTTGTTGTGATCTAGCTCTATGAAGAATTCCTTTATACTCTTAATTTTTCCTGAGAAATCTGAAACTGGAGATCTTTAATTATGAAAAGTCAAAGATGTTGCTTATATTTACTAGATAGCTAGTTATCTTAGTAGAACATACCTAGCGATTTGCTTTTAGATGGTTCCTCAGTTTTGCATAATTCTTTGATTTATACATTGTTGACTTTACAGTTTTCCCTAACAGTTTTTACAGTAAGGCCACAAGTCTTCAGAATTTTTGAAAAACATAGCTTTGTTTCACGGGAAAACACTATACTCATCTTTCTGAGTGTTTGTTATTTTAGGGAATTACCAAGATATTTGTTGTAATTCAGCTATTCTTCTATGGTAGCAATCTTAGAAATACAGTAATATTCATATGAAAATTATTTTCTATATCTGTACTTTTACCCACTAATTACTTTAAAAAAACTCCAGTTCTAATCCTTTTGACTTTTATCTTCTCAGCCTCAGGATAACCTATCTCTTAAATATTTAGTCATCACTTACCAAGTCTGACTAGTTATTAGATAGGAATTATAAAGAAGTGTTAAAATCTAGCTATATGGGATACTAAATGCAAAATAAATCTAAAATTCTTTCTAAAATGGAACAGATACTCAAGAAAACAGAATTTACACAATTAGTAATTCATTGGGAGGTTCCAAATTTAGAAAAAGGGAGCACGTTTCCCAAATGACTATTTCAGAAGACTTCATGGAAAAAATAGCATACCTTTGAAGAATGGGCAGAATTTAGATAAATGGAGATGATCAGGAAAGGCTTTCTAAAAAAACAATATGCATTAGGGGTGCCTGGGTGGCTCATTTGGTTAAGTGTCTGCCTTCTGCTCAGGTCATGATCTGAGTGTCCTGGGATTGAGCCCTGTGTTGTGGGCTATCTGCTCAGCAGGGAGTCTGCTTCTCTCTCTCTGCCCCTCCCTCCCATGCTCTTTCTCTCTCAAATAAGTATATAAAATCTTTAAAAAACAAAAACAATATGTATTAAAAGCCAAATCTGAATGGAATTTCTCCTTTGCTATTTATTAAGCCTTTCTAAGGTTCTGTTTTCTCATGAATAAAATGAGGATGAGGGGCATCTGGGTGGCTCAGTGGGTTAAAGCCTCTGCCTTTGGCTCGGGTCATGATCCCAGGGTCCTGGGATCGAGCCCTGCATTGGGGGGGGGTCTCTGCTCAGCAGGGAGCCTGCTTCCTCCTCTCTCTCTGCCTGCCTCTCTGCCTACTTGTGCTGTCTGTTAAATAAATAAATAAAATCTTTAAAAAAAAATGAGGATGACAGATGGCCAACAGACACATGAAAAAGTGCTCCACATCACTGGGCATCAGGGAAATACAAATCAAAACCACAATGAGATACCACCACACACCAGTCAGAATGGCTAAAATGAACAAGTCAGGAAATGACAGATGCTGGCAAGGATGTGGAGAAAGGGGAACCCTCCTACACTGTTGGTGGGAATGCAAGCTGGTGCAACCACTCTGGAAAACAGCATGGAGGTTCCTCAAAAAATTGAAAACAGAGCTACCTTATGACCCAGCAATTGCACTACTGGGTATTTATCCTAAAGATACAAACGTAGTGGTCCGAAGGGGCACGTGTACCCGAATGTTTATAGCAGCAATGTCCACAATAGCCAAGTTATGGAAAGAACCTAGATGTCCATCAACAGATGAATGGATAAAGAAGAGGTGGTATATATATACGATGGAATACTATGCAGCCATCAAAAGAAATGAAATCTTACCATTTGCGACGACATGGATGGAACTAGAGCATATTATGCTTAGCGAAATAAGTCAACTGGAGAAAGACAACTACCACATGATCTCCCTGATATGAGGAAGTGGAGATGCAACGGGGGTGGGAGTTAAGGTGGTAGGAAAAGTAAAAATGAAAGAAGATGGGATCGGGAGGGAGACAAACCAAAAGAGACTCTTAATGTCATAAAACAAACTGAGGGGGGTGGGGGGAAGAGGGGTTGGGAGAGGGTGGTGGGGTTACATTATATGTTTAAATAAAGCTTAAATAAAGTTAAAAAAAATGAGGATGATATCTACTTCATGAATGGTTGTGAAAATTAGATGTATATGAAGCAACTAGTAAAATTACAGTACTCATGGTAACAACTGTTACCATGAGCTGGTAACAGCTCAAGTACAGATGTGTAAGGCATGTGTATTAGTTTGTCATGGCTGCCATAACACAGTGCCATAGATTGGGTGGCTTAAAGAACAGAAATTTATTTTCTCAATTTCTAGAAGCTAAAGTCCAAGGTCAACATGTTGGCAGGATTGGTTTTCTCTGAGGCCTCCCTCCTTGGTTTGTAAAGATGGCCGTCTTCTTCCTGTGTCTTCACATGGTCTTCCTTCTGGGTGAATCTGTATCCAGATTTCCACTTTTCTTTTTTTAGATTTTATTTGACAGAGAGAAAGATCACAAGTAGGCAGAGAAGCAGGCAGAGAGAGGAGGAAGCAGGCTCCCTGCTGAGCAGAGAGCCAGATGTGGGACTCAATCCCAGGACCCTGAGATCATGACCCAAGCCGAAGGCAGAGGCCCAAACCACTGAGCCACCCAGGTGCCCCAAGATTTCCACTTTTTTAAAAAAGTTTATTTATTCATTAGAGAAAGAGAGGGAGAGTATAGAGGGATGTGGGGAGGGGCTGAGGGAGGGAGAGAATCTCAAATAGACTCCGTGCTGAGTGCAGAGCTCATTGTGAGGCTCACTCCCATGACCCTGAGATCATGACCTGAGATGAAGTAAAAGTTGGTTGCTTAACTGATTGAGCCACCCAGGTTCCCCCAAATTTCACTTATAAGTACATTAATCATTGGATTAGAGCCCATCCTAGTTACTTCATCTTGACTTAATTACTTCTTTAAAGACCTTATCTGCAAATATAGTAAATTCTAAAATACCAAGGGTTAGGACTTCAACATAAGAATTTGGGGGGGTGCGGTGCCTGAGTGGCTAGGTGGGTTAAAGCCTCTGCCTCCACCTCAGGTCATGATCCTGGGTTCTTGGGATCGAGCCCCGCGCCATGCTGTCTGCTCAGCGGGGAACCTGCTTTCCTTCCTCTCTCTCTCTCTGCCTGCCTCTCTGTCTGCTTGTGACCTCTGTCTATCAAATAAATAAATAAAATCTTTTTTTTTTAAGATTTTATTTATTTATTTGTTTGACAGACAGAGGTCACAAGCAGGCAGAGAGGCAGGCAGAGAGAGAGAGGGGAAGCAGGCTTGCTGCCGAGCAGAGAGCCCGATGCGGGGCTCAATCCCAGGACCCTGAGATCATGACCTGAGCTGAAAGCAGAGGCTTAACCCACTGAGCCACCCAGGTGCCCCAAATAAATAAAATTTAAAAAAAAAAATTTTTGGAGGGACAGTATTATGGGGTCAGCCCATAACAGCATGTTATGTACAGTTTGACCAAAGTGAAGAATTTTAGTGGTGTTGTGAAATATAAGGCTGAAAATAAGATTAGGGGTCAAATAATGGGTAGTCTTAAGTGCCAGACTAAAAATACAGTTTTCCTAATAGGCAGTAGTGGGTCACTAATTCATACATATTGTCTCTCTCTCTCTCTCTCTCTCTCTCTCAGAGGGAGAGTGGCATTACTAATGGAATTTAGAAAGATATTGCATTAGTATCCTAGGCCTAAGATTATTGTTGTTAACAGAATAGTACTTAGTGCAGTGAGGGCTACAGATACTAGACAGTGACAGAAATACTAATTACATTTTACTAATTGTATTGTAAAGGAACATTGGCTATTTCTTTGAGAGTGCTAGGTCAGGGAAAGGTTCCCCAAAGAAGTACCAAATAAGCTTGGGCCTGAAAAATGCATAGGAATTACTTGTGGGTGTTGGATTAACTTTTTATTAGGGGGACTTTTGCAACATGTATGAAAATAGAATAATGTACTCTCATATAGCATCTTCCACCTTCAGCAGCAGTAGCAATCAACATTTTGCCGTTTTTGTTTCATCCTTCTTCCCTTTTTTTCCCAAATAGGACATCATTTCACTCATAAACTTCGAATTATCCTTTAGAATTTCCTAGATATGTATGGTATGTGCTTTTGGCTGATCGTGTCCCTCTGGTGCTGTATAATGTTTCTTCCATAACGTGTATTTCCTGTAAACTTGTGGCTGGATTAGAAGACACATTGTCCAATAGAAATGTAATGTAAGCCACACATATAATTTAAAATTTTCTAGTAGCTATAGTTTAAAAAAAAACATTAAGGGAAATTAATTTTCATAGTATATTTTTGTAACTTAAAATATCCCAAATGAAAAAAATAAAAGAGACATCTGGGTGGCTCAGTTGGTTAAGCATCTGCCTTTGGGTCAGGTCATGATCCCAGGATCCTGGAATCAAGTCCCACATTGGGCTCCTTGCTCAGTGGAGAACCTGCTTCTCCCTCTATCTGCTGTTCCCCCTGCTTATGCCCTTTCTCTCTCTTTCTGACAAATAAATAAAACCTTTTAAAAACTGAGATAAAATTTTAGTGAAATATTTTACTTTTTTTTTTTTATACTAAGGCTTTGAAATCGGCCTGTGTTTTATATTTACAGCACATCTCATTTTGGACCAGTTACATTTCAGGTGCTCATTTGTCACATGTGGGTAGTGGTTACTGAATTAAATAGTACTGTTCTAGAGCTTGATTAGATTCAGATCATTTTCTTGGCAAGTAGTGCCAATATTCAAAACACATGGTGTTTACTACTTCCTATTGCAACCCACATGCATGTTTGGCTTTCCCGTTTTTAGTGCTCCTAGGACTGATCAGTGTGTTTTAAGTGTTGTCAGCCTTATTTCATGCATTATAGGTTCCCCAACAACCTTTCTTTTCTTTTTTTTAAAGATTTTATTTATTTTTTTGACAGAGACACAGCGAGAGAAGGAACACAAGCAGGGGGAGTGGGAGAGGGAGAACAGGCTTCCCACAAAGCAGGGAGCTGGACGTGGGGCTTGGTCCCAGAATTCTGGGCTCGTGACTGAAGCCGAAGGCAGGCATTTAGCAACTGAGCCACCCAGGTGCCCCCCCATCAGCCTTTCATTAAATTATTTTAGTAGCCTTTGCTGATTATTGCCTGGATCCACTAGGAGAAGAAAAGAGACTTTTTGTTACTACTTGTGAAGAATAATTTATTTCTATTTTACTTAAGCATTTCTCAACTAATTAGTATCTCAAGGGGATGGAGTGAGGACCACAGCTTGTGTAATGCTTTGAAGCACCAAAGAAAGGCTGGAGGGAAAAGTGGCTCAAAAACGATGCTTGAGGGGCACATGGGTGGCTCAGTGGGTTAAAGCCTCTGCCTTCGGCTCAGGTCATGATCCCAGGGTCTTGGGATTGAGCCCCACATCCGGTGCTCTGCTCAGCGGGGAGCCTGCCCCCCCCCCGCCCCGCCACTCTCTCTGCCTGCCTCTCTGCCTAATTGTGATCTCTCTCTGTCAAATAAATAAATAAAATCTTAAAAAAAAAAAAAAACAACGATGCTTGAGGGCACCTGGGTGGCGCAGTGGGTTAAAGCCTCTACTTTCGGCTCAAGTCATGATCCCAGGATCCTGGGATCGAGTCCCACATCGGGCTCTCTGCTCGGCAGGGAGCCTGCTTCCCTTCCTCTCTCTGCCTGCCTCTCTGCCTACTTGTGATCTCCGTCTGTCAAAAAACAAACAAACAAACCAACAAACCTTTATTTAAAAAAAAAAAAACATGCTTGAGGGGCACCTGGGGGGCTCAGTGGGTTAAAGCCTCTGCTTTCAGCTCAGGTCATGATCTCAGGGTCCTGGGATAGAGCCCCACATTGGGTTCTCTGCTCAGCAGGGAGCCTGCTTCTCTCTCTCTCTGCCTACTTGTGATCTCTGTCAAATAAATAAATAAAATCTTAAAAAAAAAAAAAAAAACCCATGCTTGAAAATGGTGGATGTGAGCCAAAACATGTAGGATCTTTTAGGACCAGTGAAAGGTTTCTGTCTTTAAGAGTAATTGGAAGCCAGTGAAGAATCTTTAAGTAGGTAATAGGATCAGATTTGCATTTTTAAAAGATCAAGTAATAAAAAAATTTTTTCTCTGCCTTCCTTGCAGAGATTGAATTAGAGGCATCCAAAGTATGGATCTACTACTTAGTTGGTTATTGCATTGGTCCAAGTGCTTATGCAAGTGACCTGGTTTAATTAACAGTAGTATGAGAAGTGTGATGTTTTTTAGGAGGTAGATTGAATACGACTTGGTGATTGAATATGGCATATAAGATGGGGATGTCAAGAGCAACTTTGAAATTTTTGTCTTTATCAACCAAGTGGATGGATGGCCTTGAGATGGAAAATTGTCCTGAGAACACTGAAAGAGCTGGAATCCCAGGCCTGGCCTTAGATAAGAGGGACACGGCCGTTGTAGAAAGAGGGAAAGAGTAACTGATAGCTGTGGAAAGCAAAGCCATAGATTTTTGTAGTGAGATAATGGTGGCAATTCTCTTAATGATTTTCATTTTCTCTGCAGTATAAGGTGTGATCATTAGAGATAGGGGAGAGAACATGATAGGAGAGAATTAAAAAATTGGAAATAGTTGTGAAAACATGGGTAAAGGGAAATTACACTAATTCCAGAAATTTAATAGGGTTGCTAGTCAGGGATGAAGGTATAAGTGGTTCTGGCCAGCCTAGTTGTGGAATTGGTTTTTTTCCTCTTTCAAGTTGTACTCAGACACACTGGTGTAGATCCAGAGAAAGCAGACAATACATTCTTCCAGGGCTAAGGTTTACTGGGTGAGTTTGATAAAAAAGACAAAAGAACTTAAGAATTGAGAGTGTTGACAAGAAAGTAATTGAAATCGGACTTGGACTTGGAATCAATATTGGATAAGGAGAGAAGTGAAGACAGGAGGGTTAGGTAGAAAGTAAAAGGTTATGAATGATTGTAGATTTCAAAGAGCCCCCCCGCCCCCATGCCTTGTAGAAGTACTTAAGTAAGCAAATCGTACAAGGGTAATGGGCAGAAAGTAATATGTATGTAAATTAGATTCAGGAGGCAGAATTGTTTTGAATGCCAACAAGAAAGGTCCAGGGAGTGTGTGACTGTGTGGAAGTTGGTGACCGAGGTGGGCTAGATCATAGGTCATTGAAATTCAGGGCCTTAAGAACTCATTAAAGTATTGGATGGTTTATGCTTATGGATGTTGAATAATGATAATGGTAGGAGTTGGGGAGGAGAAGTTGGAATTATGTGCCCTAGGCTTCAGTGAATGAAGGAGAGTGTCCCTGAAGTCAGTAGATGACTACAGTTAACAGGGGAAAGGGTGGGGTAGCCAAGTCACACGAACTGTCAGGGGCAGAGCAGAGATTTCTACAAGCCAGTATAGGAATTGTCTGGTGGCATTGCAGAATAAGGACACTGACCTTTCTTATTTAAGACTAGGCAAAATATAAAAGAGAAATTTCTGCTTGAGAACTTTAGGGCTAGAGGTTCCTTACAGGAGGTTCAGATTTCAGTGAAAAGGTTAATGGTATAAGTTAACATTTTTATGGTTGAATCAGGCAGAAAGAGTGATGGTTACTAGAATATGGTTACTGAAAGCTTCTGTAAATGTGGATGTATATAAAGAGAATATAATATGTACAGGTTTAAGATCTATTTTGTCTAACATCTAGTTCCACTTTAAATTTTGAATTTAATTATAATTTTGTTTTTTTCAGGATTTTTAAAAAGTCGAGATCGTACCTATACAAAATTCTATACTCATTTATCCAAAACACAGATATTTATTCGTTTCATTGAAGAATGTAGTTTTGTAAGTGATAAAGATACTGGATTGGCATTTTTTGATGACTGCATAGAAAAGGTAAGTTTGTCCTGTAAATAAGTGTTAAAGACAAAAATGTTAACAGTTTGGCTGCCTGTATAATCATCATTATTATTAGTCCAGATGATCTGAGGGAGACAGTGTAGGTTTGTGCATGTGTGCAAGTGTCCAGTTCTTGGCTTAATATAAGAATACTTTTCCTTTATGATACCTAGTTTCCACTATACATAGCTAATTTTTCTTGAATCTCACTTTAGTTTGCAACTGTTAAGTACTAAGAACATTTCACTGAAAATCCTAAATCTTACCTTTTTTATTTACCTAAGTAAGATAAGATTTTGTAGTCCATTAAGAAAGTTTAGTTTTTATGGGTAATGGAGTCTTGTGTTTTGGTTTTTGTTTTTCTTTATTCAGTTACACATTTTTTTTTTCAGTTACACATTTTATTTTATTTTTTTAAGATTTTTTATTTATTTATTTGACAGAGAGAGAGAGGGAGAGATCACAAGTAGGCAGAGAGACAGGCGGAGGTGGGGGGGAAGCAGGCTTCCTGCTGAGCAGAGAGCCCAATGCGGGGCTCAATCCCAGGATCCTGAGATCTTGACCTGAGCTGAAGGCAGAGGCTTAACCCACTGAGCCACCCAGGCACCCCATTCAGTTACACATTTTAAACATACACATTTTTGCAAGGTAGTCAACATATGCTACTTTGTTCTTTTGTTTTAATCTTTCTGACTACTTTTGCTAAATACATATTTTTATTTTAATGAAGCACATTTGGAAATATGACTATCAAAGTTTTACTTAACAATTTTAAGGAAGTTTAAGTTGATTCTTCACGTTAATGACTCACATTTTTTTCTCTCTTTTTTTTTTTAAAGATTTTATTTATTTGACAGATAGAAATCACAGGTATGCAGAGAGGCAGGCACAGAGAGAAAGGGAGGCAGGCTCCCTGCTGAGCAGAGAGCCTGATGCGGGGCTCGATCCCAGGACCCTGGGATCATGACCTGAGCCGAAGGCAGAGGCCTTAACCCACTGAGCCACCCAGGTGCCCCTTTTTCTCATTTTTAATAGAGTTTTTATTTTTGCTAAGTGGATCTTGGGGCTGATTTGTTTATGTGAGCCATAATATGTAAAATTTGAGATTATATCTAAAAAAGGTAGAATATTATGACATAATGTTTGTAGTGTCCTTAGAGGACTTGAATGATTTTCTCCCATTCTACCAACGTTTTGGTTACTTAAAAATTGATAGTCTGGGACGCCTGGGTGGCTCAGTTGGTTTAGCGGCTGCCTCTGGCTCAGGTCATGATCCCAGCGTCCTGGGATCGAGTCCCACATCGGGCTCCTTGCTCGGCAGGGAGCCTGCTTCTCCCTCTGCCTCTCTGTCTGCCTGTGCTCGTTCGCGCACTCTCTCTCTCTAACAAATAAATAAATAAAATCTTAAAAAAAAATTGATAGTCTGACATCATCCAGTTAGAGGAAAGCTTAGATGATATCAATATGTAATGCAAGGTTTTAATAACAATGAAATTTTTAATTTGAGAAGCCAGGCTCCCCTCATGACTGGCCATTTTTTGCTTGTGAAGAGGATTTATGAAAAACCTGTTAAAATAAATTGTTTCTGGGGCGCCTGGGTGGCTCAGTGGGTTAAAGCCTCTGCCTTCGGCTCAGGTCATGATCTCAGGTCCTGGGATCGAGCCCCACATCGGGCTCTCTGCTCAGCATTGAGTCTGCTTCCTCCTCTCTCTGCCTGCCTCTCTGCCTACTTGTGATATCTGTCTGTCAAATAAATAAATAAAATCTTTAAAAAAATAATAAAAAAATAGTTTCTGTCCTAATAGCCATAAGAAAAATATTATATGGTAACCTAACAGTGTAGGGCCCCCCAAATATATGTGAAGTGTTTCCTATCTGCTCTGTATTAAAAAAGGATAGTTTTTAAAATAAAAATTTAAGATCATCTCTAATAAATTCACATTAGACATTTTCACTAAGAATTCTTTTCTTCTTTTCTAGCTGTTTCCTGATAAAGGCACAGAGAAAACTGATAAGGTATTTTTTCTTACGTTTTAAAAATTCGGAACTAGATACTGCTTATATGCAGATTAATTGGAGAAAATAATTATTTTCAGGTTGATTTTGATTCAGCCGAAGATACCAGATTGATAGAGCTAGATGATTCCCAGAAAAGTGAGCACACGGTATTCATCATGCCACTGGAGCCGCCCCCTGATGACGGGAAGGATCTGTCCCCGAAGTACAGGTAGCAGGGATTTTTTTAGATTGCTGTTTGGGTTCAGCTTTAGTAATCCATTTTGATCTTTTGTGATTATTAGTAGATATGTATATTAGTCACTTGTGAAAGTCATTTTCAAAATTAATTCAGCGAACTAATGAAGATGAATGTTATACGAAGATGTTACCAAGTATTGTAATTTAAAAATTGGACAGCCTTTTCGGAAGGGGAGCCAAATCACTGTTCACCTAAACATTTAATCATATTTTGATCTTTAAAAACTTCATTTCTGGAGAAGAGTAAGCTTACTTCTGTGAGATTTCTTCTATGTTTGGGAGTTTTGTTGCCAATGTAAAGACTGAAATTCTTATTGATTAATAAGATACCAGAGAAAACTTAAGAGTAAAGGGCCAGGAATCATTATTTTTTAAAATAGGTGATGGGGATTAAGGAGGGCACTTGTCCGTGATGAGCACTGGGTGATGTATGGAATCGTTGAATTACTGTATTATACACCTGAAATTAATAGAACACTGTATGTTAACTACACTGGGATTTAAAATAAAATAAAAATAATTAAAAAAATAAACTTGGAGAATAAGATTTAGATGGGAACCTTTTAAGAAATTAAACTGTACTTGATTGTTATTTGTTGTTATGATAACACACAGTTTAATGTCTGTTAACAACTGTATGTATATCCTACAAATTTGCATTTACTATATTAAAACAAGTATGAGTTCGTATTGTACATATTCTTTGTAACCTGTGTCTGCCTTTAGTGGTCTAGACATTTTTCCATGCTAACAAATATTTTTGTGCCATATCTTTTTGAATGACCATATTGCATGCATCTATTGTGATTTGTTTAATCTCTTGTGGATTTTTTTTTTTTTTTGGTTCTTTGCTATCTATATCCTTGTGTATATACATAGTTTTTTTCTTAGGCTGCATTCCTAAAAGAATATCTGAGGCAAAGGGAGTATAAAATAACTGGCTTCCAAAAATACGGAATTAATATATTATCTTACCTAGACTGGATAAGAATGAAGACTATATACTGGAGTTTAATGGCTTAATTGTTACTTTGATCACATGTTAATTATAGAATTTTTTTTTTTACTTTGGTTTAATTACTATACATTGGAATCCATGTATAAGGTAAATCAAATAGGAAAAAACCGTATCTCCCAGAAGAAAATTGGCCAAATGAATTCCTGAATTCCCTGAATTCCAATAATTAATAATATGAAAATATATTCAGTTTTTCTAGTATTCAAAGAAATGCAAACCAAAATGGTGAGTAGAAGCATTTTTTTTTTTAAGATTTTATTTATTTGACAGAGAGAGACAGCGAGAGAGGGAACACAAAGCAGAAGTGGGAGAGGGAGAAGTAGGTTTCTTGCTGAGCAGGGAGCCGTATGTGGGGCTCTGAAGGCAGACACTTAACGACTGAGCCACCCAGGTGCCCTGAGTAGAAGCATTTTTAATCTAACAGATTGAAAATAGTTTATGCTACTATATAGACTGTATATAATTGGAATATTAAAATATTGAAATGGAAATAATTTGATAGTAACTATAATAATTTTGATTCTCTTGATAAACATTGACTATAGCAAACCCTGTTATTGGGCATTATCCTAAGATATTAAGCAAAAGTTTCACAAAGATACAAGACAGATCTTTAATTGCAAAAATTATGAGAAATAACCTAAAAATGTCTGATAATAAAGAATGGTGAAATTATGGTATAACCCTAAAATAAAAATATTACGGATTCTTTTCCCTTTAAATACCACTGCGAGGTATGTTATGAAGTTAAACTGTTAGGAAGAAAAACAAAATTACAAAGTATACTAAATATTAATTTTTAATATGAATTATTATTGAACACATGGTTTCTGTTCAAAGTTACTAATTCCTCTATCAAGTAAGATATCAAGATTTTCTGTTTTTGCAGGGATTGGTTGAAAATAAATTACAGGGTGGGGAGAAGCCAAAGTTTCCATGTAGGTAGTCTCTGTATCTTATAACTACATCATCTTAGAGTTTTGAAAAATTTTATTTTTCTATGTCTGGATTTTGGGAAATAATATTGGGTACTATTTAAGATGTAGAAATGCTCACCTAAATTCTGGAATAATATGAAAAGTTAATGTATTTTAAATCAGCAGCTCTATTTTTGCTTTTTATTTTAGTTACAAATACTTTCCAAGACTGGACCTTAAGCTTTTTGACAGACCACAGGAGTTGAAACTTTGTTTTAGTAGACACCCTACTGGGACTAGCATTACAAACAGTCCAGCACTCATGGCTAAGAGAACTAAACAGGTCAGATATTCTTTATCTAATACATGTTAATTTAAAATGTAAAATATGTGTATGTGATATGCAGCTCATAGTTTAGAATTATCACCCATGGCAACCATTTGAAGACCCTCTATGGTTATTAAGTAAACGAGATGTCTTGCAATCCTTTTATAATATTGAGGCTGAAGTTTTTGAATGCGTATGTTTATGGTTTAAGAGAATCCTGGGGAACCAAATACGCTTTTTTAAAAACAACTTTATTGAGGTACATTCCTATACCATACAATTCACCCATGTCAAGTCTACTCAGTGGCTTTTATTCACAGGGTTGTGCAACCACCACCACAGTCCATTTTAGACCATTTTCATTACCCCAGAAAGCTTGTACCTCTGACTTGTTAACCCCCTCCTCCATTCCCCACAGCCCTAGGCAACCACGTATCTATTTTCTATCTCTGTGGTTTTACCTATTTTGGGCATTTCATAATAAATATTCCATAAACGGAAATATATAGCAAGAGGCCTTTTGTGACTGGTTCCTTCCACACAGCATAATATTTTTCAGTTTCTCCGTGTTTCGCCGTGTGCCAGTACTTAATTTATTTTTATTACTGAATAATACTCCATAGTATGGCTATATACCACATTGTATTTATTCATTCATGTACATGTGAGTGGTCTATCTTTTGGCTGTTGTGCGTAGTGCTGCTGTGAACATTTGTGTACAAGTGTTTGTGTGGATGTGTGTTTTTGTTTCTCTTGGGTAAGTGCCTAGAAGTAGAATTGCTGGTCATACGGTGTCTGTATGTTTTAACCTGTTGAGGAACTGTCAAGACTGCTTTCCAAAATCGCTCTACCATTTTAAATTCCTGCCAGCAGTGTTGAGGGTTCCAGGTGTACCATGTCCCTGTCCATTCTTGTGATTATTTGTCTTTCTGATGATAGCCATCCTTGTGTGTGTGAAGTAGTGTTTGTGATTTCTCTTGCAGTTATTTATCTCGCCAAATATTATATTTAAAGGAAGTTAAGGGGAGTTACTTTAGGACAAGTTAGACATCTTATAGACATACTGTATCTGATTTAGGTATATAGAGTTATTTATCTATGGTTAGGTGTGAGTTAAAATGAAACATCTTTTGTACATATATTGTTGACATATTTGTGGTCTACAAAACATGGAAAATTTCAGAATGAAGTTTTTTTTTTTTAGGTAGTTTTTTAAATCCTTTTATTATTCTTTTTTATAGTCAGTTTTTAATATACTCCCGAGTGATCTTCATCTTCTGGTATAAGATGCATCCTCCTCCCCTTAAGTATAAGCTAAACTTACTGATTCACTTTTTTTTTTTCCCATTTTATTATTTTTTTCTTTAAGCTTTTTTATTTAAACATATAATGTAACCCCACCACCCTCTCCCAACCCCTCTCCACCCCTCTTCCCCCCCCACCCCCCTCAGTTTGTTTTATGACATTAAGAGTCTCTTTTGGTTTGTCTCCCTCCCGATCCCATCTTGTTTCATTTTTTCTTTTCCTACCACCTTAACTCCCACCCCCGTTGCATCTCCACTTCCTCATATCAGGGAGATCATATGATAGTTGTCTTTCTCCGATTGACTTATTTCGCTAAGCATAATACGCTCTAGTTCTATCCATATCGTCGCAAATGGTAAGAATTCATTTCTTTTGATGGCTGCATAGTATTCCATTGTATATATATACCACATCTTCTTTATCCATTCATCTGTTGATAGACATCTAGGTTCTTTCCATAACTTGGCTATTGTGGACATTGCTGCTATAAACATTCGGGTACACGTGCCCCTTCGGATCACTACGTTTGTATCTTTAGGGTAAATACCCAGTAGTGCAATTGCTGGGTCATAAGGTAGCTCTGTTTTCAATTTTTTGAGGAACCTCCATGCTGTTTTCCAGAGTGGTTGCACCAGCTTGCATTCCCACCAACAGTGTAGGAGGGTTCCCCTTTCTCCACATCCTTGCCAGCATCTGTCATTTCCTGACTTGTTCATTTTAGCCATTCTGACTGGTGTGTGGTGGTATCTCATTGTGGTTTTGATTTGTATTTCCCTGATGCCCAGTGATGTGGAGCACTTTTTCATGTGTCTGTTGGCCATCTGGATGTCTTCTTTGCAGAAATGTCTGTTCATGTCCTCTGCCCATTTCTTGATTGGATTATTTGTTCTTTGGGTGTTGAGTTTGCTAAGCTCTTTGTAGATTTTGGATACTAGCCCTTTATCTGATATGTCGTTTGCAAATATCTTCTCCCATTCTGTCAGTTGTCTTTTGGTTTTGTTGACTGTTTCCTTAGCTGTGCAAAAGCTTTTGATCTTGATGAAGTCCCAATAGTTCATTTTTTCCCTTGCTTCCCTTGCCTTTGGCGTTGTTCCTAGGAAGAAGTTGCTGCGGCTGAGGTCGAAGAGGTTGCTGCCTGTGTTCTCCTCAAGGATTTTGATGGATTCCTTTCTCACGTTGAGGTCCTTCATCCATTTTGAGTCTATTTTCGTGTGTGGTGTAAGGAAATGGTCCAATTTCATTTTTCTGCATGCAGCTGTCCAATTTCCCCAACACCATTTGTTGAAGAGGCTGTCTTTTTTCCACTGGATATTCTTTCCTGCTTTGTCGAAGATTAGTTGACCATAGAGTTGAGGGTCTATTTCTGGGCTCTCTATTCTGTTCCATTGATCTATGTGTCTGTTTTTGTGCCAGTACCATACTATCTTGATGATGACAGCTTTGTAGTAGAGCTTGAAGTCTGGAATGGTGATGCCACCAACTTTGGCTTTCTTTTTCAATATTCCTTTGGCTATTCGAGGTCTTTTCTGGTTCCATATACATTTTAGGATTATTTGTTCCATTTCTTTGAAAAAATTGGATGGGATTTTGATAGGCATTGCATTAAATGTATAGATAGCTTTAGGTAGCATAGACATTTTCACAATGTTTATTCTTCCAATCCATGAGCATGGAACATTTTTCCATTTCTTTGTGTCTTCCTCAATTTCTTTCATGAGTTCTTTATAGTTTTCTGAGTATAGATTCTTTGCCTCTTTGGTTAGGTTTATTCCTAGGTATCTTATGGTTTTGGGTGTAATTGTAAATGGGATTGACTCCTTAATTTCTCTTTCTTCTGTCTTGTTGTTGGTGTAAAGAAATGCAACTGATTTCTGTGCATTGATTTTATATCCTGACACTTTACTGAATTCCTGTACAAGCTCTAGCAGTTTTGGAGTGGAGCCTTTTGGGTTTTCCACATATAGTATCATATCATCTGCAAAGAGCGACAGTTTGACTTCTTCTTTGCCGATTTGGATGCCTTTAATTTCTTTTTGTTGTCTGATTGCTGAGGCTAGGACTTCTAGTACTATGTTGAATAGCAGTGGTGATAACGGACATCCCTGCCGTGTTCCTCACCTTAGCGGAAAAGCTCTCAGTTTTTCTCCATTGAGAATGATACTTGCAGTGGTTTTTCATAGATGGCTTTGATAATATTGAGGTATGTGCCTTCTATCCCTACACTTTGAAGAGTTTTGATTAGGAAGGGATGCTGTACTTTGTCAAATGCTTTTTCAGCACCTATTGAGAGTATAATATGGTTCTTGTTCTTTCTTTTGTTAATGTATTGTATCACATTGATTGATTTGCGGATGTTGAACCAACCTTGCTGCCCTGGAATAAATCCCACTTGGTCGTGGTGAATAATCCTTTTAATGTACTGTTGGATCCTATTGGCTAGTATTTTGGTGAGAATTTTCGCATCTGTGTTCATCAAGGATATTGGTCTGTAATTCTCTTTTTTGATGGGATCCTTGTCTGGTTTGGGGATCAAGGCGATGCTGGCCTCATAAAATGAGTTTGGAAGTTTTCCTTCCATTTCTGTTTTTTTGGAACAGTTTCAGGAGAATAGGAATTAATTCTTCTTTAAATGTTTGGTAGAATTCCCCTGGGAAGCCATCTGGCCCTGGGCTTTTGTTTGTTTGGAGATTTTTGATGACTGTTTCAATCTCCTTACTGGTTATGGGCCTATTCAGGTTTTCTATTTCTTCCTGGTTCAGTTTTGGCAGTTTATATGTCTCTAGGAAAGCATCCATTTCTTCCACATTGTCAAATTTGTTGGCATAGAGTTGCTCATAATATGTTCTTATGATTGTTTATATTTCTTTGGTGTTGGTTGTGATCTCTCCTCTTTCATTCATGATTTTATTTATTTGGGTCCTTTCTCTTTTCTTTTTGATAAGTCTGGCCAGGGGTTTATCAATCTTACTAATTCTTTAAAGAATTAATTCTTTCAAAGAATTCAGGTGTTACCAGTTCTTGTACAGTCCCCCAAATCCTAGACGTAACCTGAAGTGTTCCTTAATTTCAGATAGTACACATTTCTCTCAATGTCGGAAGGGACGTTAGCGTATATGTATTTTGCTATTACCGGCTTAATAAAAGCCAGTATTTACAATGGGAGAGTTTAGTTACTAATCTTTAAAGCTCCTTTTCACCAGAACTTTTGTCCCTCAGGCTAGCTGGAAAAGAAAAGAACGTTCCCATCTTAGAAAAACAAGTGACTATATTTTCAAATATATCTTCTGAGTGTAATGGAAATAGAGCTCATAAGAAAAATGAATGGGCTAGGACATTTTTATTTAGAACACATCCCAGCAGAGAGACTTTTAGTGCAAGGCATACAGTGGTAGTCTGAGGTACCTGGAAGGTTCTGTGGTTTCTAAGAGTATATATAGTTTCTATTTTTGTTGTTGTTGTTTTTTTAAAAGATTTATTTGTTTGTCTGAGGGAAAGGGAGAGAGCATGAGCATGCGCACAAGCAGGGGAGGGGAGAGAGAGAGAGAATCTCAAGCAGGCTCCTTGCTGAGCACAGAGCCTGACATGGGGCTCGATTTCACAACCCTGACTTCCTGACCTGAGCCAGGTGCCCAACCGATTGAGCCACCCACATGCCCCGTGGAGTATATAGTTTGATTAAAGCTTCACAGGTGGTTTTGGTAGCTCTTTTCCACCTAAATGAGAATGAGAATCGGAGGTAGAAAATATGTCTGTGGGGTAAGAAAGTCTGTGATCTTGATCACACTGTTGCCTGCAATGGCATATGTCTTTTTAAGGAATCAGTCAGTGAAAGAATTAAAGAATGGTGAGGGAGGAAATCTTGGCAGATTTCCACAGAATGGAAATCTTGGCAGGAAATAGCCTATGGGATCTGAAACATTTTCGGCAGGGAGAAAGGTGGAAAGACTATCACTTTTCAAGAATGCCATCAATAAACTGACAAGCTCTGAATGGTTCAAACCCTTTTATCCATCAAGCATATGAGTGCCTTCTATGTGAGGGGCAACTAATTAGCCATTATATTATAGAAATATGAATGATCCCTATTTCCAAGGGATTTCTAGTCTATTGGGAAACATGTGCTTGCCAGTAAATAGTTATAGCACAGAATAAAGTGCTTCTATAGGTGAATGTTGAAGGCCCTACAAGGCACTAAGTGGGAAGCCACTCATGAAAGTAAACTGTGAAATGCTTAATGTTAGAGTCAGATTTTACATTACATTCCTCTCTCTCTTTTCCTTCTCACTTTTATCCCCAACCTAGTGGATTTTAATAAATGCCTTGATTTTTTTTCCCCTTTATTTTCTTTTTGTAAGTAATCTCCACTTCCAGTGTGGGGCTTGAACTCATGAACCAGAGATCAAGAGTTGCATGCTGTCCTGACTGAGCCAGCCAAGTGTCCCAAATGTTGTAATGTGTTATTTATTCTCTTCCTAGGAGATAAGAACAGCTCATAAGTTGGCGAAGCGATGTTACACAAATCCACCACAGTGGGCCAAGTGTCTCTTCAGTCACTGTTACAGCTTGTGGTTTATCTGTCTCCCGGCCCATGTGAGAGTTTCTCACCCTAAGGTCAGAGCACTGCAGCAGGCATATGATGTTCTCATTAAGATGCGGAAAACAGACGTGGATCCGCTGGATGAGGTGAGTATAACAAACCGAGTTACCATTACTAGGATACATTTTATTTTTGTATTTCCAAGGGAATTTAAGTCTCAGTTGCTTTAAAGTGTTCTCAAGTATTTTCATTAAGCAGGAAAGGTTAAATATTACTCTGTTCCATGGAGCTAATACTTATCATTTATTTTTAAATATATTTATTTATTTTATAAGAATATAATTTATAATGTATAATAAATATATAATATATAATAAATACTAAATATAATATAACTAAAATATAATATATAAATATAAATATAAATATTGCAAATATAAAATAATAATATATGCATTTATATATGAATTTCTCTTTAAATATATTTATTTAAAAATTACTGCTTTGAAATGAAGCAGAGACTGCCTTAGTTAGGTCAGATAGTTTGCACTTGATAAGTAGAAAATAATATTGACTTCATTTTATTCTTTTTTTTTCTTGAGAGTGGGGAGGGGCACAGGGAGAGGGAGAGAGAATCTTAAGCAGGCTCCACGCCCAGCTCCCTCTCACAACCCTGAGACCAGAACCTGAGCCGACATCAAGAGTCAGATGCTTAACTGACTGAACCACCCAGGCGCCCCTACTTCATTTTATTCTTGATACAACTTTATTAGGAAGCAAATAGGGAATAGGCTGTTAGTAAGTGGCTCTCTACTTAGGCCCTGTGTCCTAGGATGAGTTTTATGACCTGTATGTATTTCAGATTATGTATCTGAAAATGTTGATCCAGACTTCTCAACCTTGGCAGACTTCTCAACCTTGGCACTGTTGATGTTTCTGCCCACATAATCCTCTGTTGTGGGCCTGTCCTGTTCATTGTAGGATATTTAGCTACATCCCTGGCCTTTCTAATGCTCTTGGCCTGACTAATGCCAGGAGCAGTCCCCCTTCTACGCAGCGTTCAGAAATGTCTGCATACATTGCCAGCTGTCCCTGGAGGTCAGAATTGCCCCACTGATGTAGATAATTATAGTTGGTACCATCTTTATAAGTTTAACTTGAGGGTTAAATCTGCTGATGAACAATGTGCCTAGAATAGTACCTGGGTTACAGTGGAAGGTGAGCACTCAGGGACTGATATGCTAAAGGTTTTACAGGCACTCTGTGTCTTAAGCTTCAAAGCCATCCTGAGAGATGGTGATACTGTCCAGTTAATGGTTGAGGAAACTGGACAACTTACTTAGCCTTTGTCTTTGCTAGTTTCCCCTCTTAAAAATAACTTTTGGTGTTAAAATAACTATAAATGATCTTTAGAATCAGGTTAGAACTTAAATTGAAGTTGAAATAAAAACTCAGAATAATGGGTCTCTGAAGGGAAAGCACAGGAATAGAAGAGAAATGGGATTGAAGAGGGGCGCATTATAGGCTTCACCGCTAATATTTTTTCTTAAAATAAAAAAGATCTTACGTGAATATACACATATAATACGCATATAATACGAAGATTTGATAATGCTTGTGGGGACACTAAAACTCATTTTCTCTAAGTATTAGCTGTATGTTATGAAAGCTTCAAAAATAAAATTACAAAACAAGTACTAAAATATCTATTCTCATATTTGATTACATTGCTTTCATCTGATGTTTATGAAACTATTTGGAAATTAAAAGTACTTGATCAGAATCTGTTTCATACCTTACAAATTTTAATATTTTTTTTAAGATTTTAAAAAAATTTTTTATTTATTTGACAGATAGAGATCACAAGCAGGCAGAGAGGCAGGCAGAGAGAGAGGAGGAAGCAGGCTCCCCACTGAGCAGAGAGCCTGATGTGGGGCTCTATCCCAGGACCCCGGGATCATGACCTGAGCCGAAGGCAGAGGCTTTAACCCACTGAGCCACCCAGGCGACCTGTATTTTAATATTTTAAAAAATTTGTTCTAATAGAGTTATTTAGTTTTCTAAGATGTGTTTTAACTTGTGAAAGGCATAAAATATTTTTTAAAGTGTTCTAAAGTGTGCTCTGTGAAATATTTTTATAGTGTTTTGAAGTATGCTCTATTAATGATGTTATTGTACTCTGAACTCAAAGCACAGTGCTTCATTAAGTTTGTTTGATACGTTATAAGTTCATAGTACATGTCATAAATTTCCTGAAAGGTATTTTCCTCTGTAGGTATTAAAGTTCATTGGTAGTCTTTGATACAAGGAATTACGTTCTCTCATTTCTAACACATAGCAGTTATGACCAGTAAGCTAAAAAAATTTTTTAGACTGTTTCCCCAATAAACACTGATAGGAAGCTTAAAATTTGGAGCTTAATTTGTTGTACTCCTACTTCTAATGAGTTATTTTGACAGATTTTTAGTCTGCTCCTAGCTCAGCAGGGAGCCTGCTTCTCCTTCTGTCTGCCAGTCCCCCGGCTTGTGCTCTCTCTCTCTGACAAATAATTTTTAAAGATTTTATTTATTTGTTAGAGAGAGGGAGAGAGCGAGCATAGGCAGACAGAGTGGCAGGCAGAGGGAGAAGCAGGCTCCCTGCCGAGCAAGGAGCCCAATGCGGGACTCGATCCCAGGACCCTGGGATCATGACCTGAGCCGAAGGCAGCTGCTTAACCAACTGAGCCTCCCAGGCGTCCCTCTGACAAATAATTTTTAAAAATGCATACTTGGTAGGTTTATTTTGTACATTTTATCTATTTATTGATTTTTTTAAAATATTTTATTTATTTATTTGACAGACAGAGATCACAAGTAGGCAGGCAGAGAGAGAGAGAGGAGGAAGCAGGCTCCCCGCTAAGCAGAGAGCCTGACATGGGGCTCGATCCCAGGACCCTGGGGTCATGACCCAAGCCAAAGGCCAAGGCTGTAACCCACCGAGCCACCCAGGCACTCATATTCATTGATTATTACATAGAGAGTAGCATATTAAAGTTTTCATAGTGTTTCCTTTTTTTTTTTTAAGATTTTTTTATTTGAGAGAGAGAGAGAGAGAGCGAGAGCATGAAAAGGAAGGTCAGAGGGAGAAGCAGACTCCCCGGTGAGCTGGGATCCTGATGCCCCAGGATCATTGACCTGAGCCCAAGGCTTAACCAGCTGAGCCACCCAGGTGCCCCTTCATAGTATTTTCATGTACATTCTTTCCTTTAGTATTTCCAGCAAGTCTGTGAGGCAACTTACCTATTACCTACATTTTACAAAGAAAATGATTTGAAACTTAGGTGAAACCACACACACTTAAGATTGCCTATAAGTAAGTGGTCTTGATTTTTAGGTTTGTTTCATTTGAACACACTGTCTCATTCATATGCTTAATGTTTTAATTTGACAGCTTTTGTCCTGAATGTTATGTTCCTAAAAGGTGTAATAACCTAGATTTTAAAATAAAATCCTTCAAAGACCCAGAAATAGCATATGCCACATAGACTAAAGTTAAAATGCATAATACATTTTGTTTTTAATACCACTTAACTGAACTTTTAATGAAATATGTGTCAAACTTATTCCTACATTTTTTAAAAGATTTATTTATTTGAGAGACAGCATGAGAGAGGAGAGGGTCAGAGGGAGAAGCAGACTCCCCGTGGAGCTGGGAGCCCGATGCAAGACTCGGTCCCAGGACTCCATGATCATGACTTGAGCTGAAGGCAGTTGCTTAACCAACTGAGCTACCCAGGCGCCCTTCCTACACTTTTTTAAATCAGTCTATTCATAATGATATTGTTGTACATTGCTGAGTAACAAACCTCCCCAGAACTTAGTGGTTTAAAACGACGATTTTATTAAATCTGGCCCTTATTTTATTTGCTGAGAACCCAGGAAGGATTCTGGGTCATTTTTCTGTTCCACATTGCATTAACTGGAATCATTTGTTTATAATCAGTTGCTAGCTGATCTGGTCTGGTGGGCCCAAGACAGCTTAACTGCAGTGTCAGCCAAGTACCTTGGCAAGGGTGATCTTAATGTCGGGCTCAGGTGGGTTCCTGTCCCTCCAAGTAGGCTCAGGATCTCTCTGTGGTGCTTAGGCTTTTTCCATGATAGCTTAGAGCTTGAAGAGCATTTATTTGAGAAGAAGTAGAAACTGGCAGTCTCTTAACGCTTAAGCCAGGAAACTAGTGCAGTGTCTCTTTAGTCAAATTCTGTTGGTCATGCAGTCTCAGACACCCTTCTCCCTCCATTCAAGGGGAGGGACATAGACTTCAGAATAAATTCATTGCCTAGAATGTTTTTAGAAAATCCAGATTAATCCCAGTTTCACATAGAAAGTCAGTTACTTCTTTATGGCTCACAGAATCTTAAGGGTTGATAGCATTTTAAGATACATTAGTACAACTTGAACCTAAAGCTGAGATCCTCTCTAGAAAGTCTGTAGCATATGAGATCTTGCCTATGCTTGAATTGGGTCTAATGTTCAGGAAGTGTTCGTGTTTCTTTTTGAGGTCAGTTTCACCTGGCTGTGGCTTTTTGGGAATTGCACAGACTGTTTATTCCCTCTTTCATGTGACATCTCTTCAGATACTTGAAGAACCCTTGTTTGCCACATTCTCTTTCCTCCCTTCACACATCTTACAAGTTCCTTCAGTTTCCCTGATTCATATAGTCATTTATACAGTTGCTCTCAGTTTCTGACCTGTTTCTAAATTACATTCTCAATTTCTGGCTTCCAGATATTCATCTTTTTAACCCTTGGCCTCTTCATGTCTCTTTTTCTATTTCATTTCTTCTGTTTTGTTGACTAAAATATCCTTTCTAAAATCTCTTTACTTTCCCCTTTAGTTGAGAGTAGCTTTGCTTTATGGTACCTTTTTGTTAACCAACTCTGTCATAAACAGAGCACATTTGACAAGTCCCAAGAAGAGTATCTTCTGTCTGTGCATTTCCTTATTCCCAGACTATGTTGTCTGAGAGTCTGTGGCCGCTCCAGCACTGCTCCCATCAGCGGGCTCACCTCTTCGCCAGGAGCCCTTGCGGTACCCATTTATTCTCCATGCTTTCTGCTGTGACTTTGATGTGAGATTCAGACTTCATCTTCTAACTTCACTTGTCCTCTTGTGATCAGATCGAGCCCTCTTCCATAAACACATATGCTTAGAAAAGCCTTTGCTAATAATACTATTTGAGAGAGAGAGCATGTGCACACAAGCAGGGGGAGGTGGAGAGGGAGAAGCAAAGAGCTGAGCAGTCCAGGCTCAGTCCCAAGACTCTTGGGATCACGAAGGCAGATGTTTAACTGACTGAGCCACCCAGCCACCCCTCAAGTTTCTTCTCATACTTTCCTAAGACATAGATTTACAAAATTTTTTTTGTTACATAGGCATCCGGGAGATGTTGTCTTTAATTTCTTTGGCACAGAATATAGAGCCTGATTTGGGAGAGAGTTATTTTAATCATACTAGATTTACAAAATAAACTCCTCAAATTATGGGGAATAATAGTCATTCTCTTTGTGTACACTTTGCTGAAACAAATGGCACATGTGCCTGTCGGTCTTATGTGATACAGTTGAGGCAGGTGTTTTCATTAATGAATAGATTTTTAAAATAATTTACAGAGAGAACAAAGGATAAAATAGTACTTAATGCCTTTGAGAAGAAGAACTGAGTAATTTAAACATTTCTATGAGCCACAGACTAACCAACTACTCATGCTTTGATGTTCTTTTCTGTTAGGTGTGCTATCGAGTAGTCATGCAGCTCTGTGGACTTTGGGGTCACCCTGTTTTAGCAGTGAGAGTCTTATTTGAAATGAAAACTGCTAAGATAAAGCCAAATGCTATTACTTATGGTTATTATAATAAGGTAAGTGGGATCAACATTGGATAACCTATGCTGCTTACTAAGATTTTTGTATGTTTTATTATTCATCAAACTTCTTTTAGAGTTTTAATCTATAGTGATTTACATTTTTTATGTGTATGTATTTCTTTAAAAAATCAAGTATTCCTAACAATCTTTATTTTTAACTGTTATTTTACCTGTAGGTAGTTTTGGAGAGCCCGTGGCCTAGCAGTACCCGCAGTGGTATCTTCTTATGGACGAAGGTACGGAATGTGGTACATGGCTTGGCACAATTTAGGCAGCCGCTTAAAAAGACTGTGCCAAAGTCACAGGTCTCCTCACTATCAGGTAATACACGTGGTTGGAAAGATACTCTCTTGCTGAACCATAAGCTTTATATAGGCATACGAGTGTTTAATTGTATGAAATAGAAAACATAAATGAAATTTTGGTTGATGTTTTCATATACAACTAAAGATAGAGATGACATTATTTTGCCCCCACAAATTTAGAAAGTGTTCTGCAACTGCAAATGAATTGTAGGGCATTCGTGTTTCGTTTCAGTGATGGTCAGTGCATGAGTTATTGAACTGCTATTGTCCTTATCTTTAGCTCCTCCGAATGCCACAGGTGGAAGTGATGGGGACACGGTGAGCCACGGTAGCGTGGATAGTTCTAATGATGCTAACAGTGGGGAGCACACAGTCTTCGTCAGAGATTTAATCAGGCTTGATTCCACTGATAATCACTTTAGCACAGGTACTAAAATCTGGATTTTACTAACCCTTCACTTACTCTCTTGTAAAGTCTTTACCTTTTTAAAAAGCTTTTACCTTCCTTTCTTAAGAGTTTGTGCAATGAGTACTTTAAAAATACTTTATATAAAGGAAGAAATTACACTTCTGATTGCAGATCCTTTCTTATTATTTCCTAAAATACATGAAATTAACTTTGGAGTGCTGTGCAAAAGGCTCTAGCATGGTGCTCCTTTGTATTTGTTCATCATTAGTTTGTGAAGGTACATAATACAGCTGTAGGAGTGATGAACTGAGGGACTTGAATTTAATGATACAAATTGCAGATGTCTTTTTCATTAAGTGGAAAATATTAAGAATTTGAGATTATGAATATTAAAGAGGGAAGAAAATAAGTCACGCACCATGAGAAAGAGTATTCTCTTCATAAGGTAATTCTTTTCAATGACACTTTTTAAAATGTGAGAAACTTCTGAAGCTCCTTTTACATACAAAGCTCCGGGCGTCCTCTTCATCCTCCCAAGTTAAAAATATGCATAATTCCACTAGCACATGGAGCAACTATGTGTGTGTTGCACATCCCTCTTTTTGTGTTGTTTTTCTTTTTTGTTGTTATTGTTAATATCTCAAGCTTTTCTTTAAAAAGAATCCTAAGTCTGATTCCTGTGCTTCATCTGATGAACTTGTCTCAATGACTGAAGTTTCCTTTTTTCTGCTCTTTGTTGCTCTGCTTTTTGCTCTGTGCTGTTTCTTGGTGCTGCATTTGTCCTTGGCTGTCATGGTGTGGGGTGCAGACAGACTTGTATGACGTGAAGCTATGGATACGCGTGTGCATTAATTCTACCCTTGAATGTTAACCACTTCAGGTAATTTCCTGTTTATTAGGTTAAATTTTGCCGACATGCAAGGGTGGGGGAGAGACTTTTTGTTGTGCTGAAAATATTGTTAGAGGTAGAAAGCAATTTCAGTTTTCTTGACTTCTTCCTCTTCAGATAAGTGTAATCCTGTATGTACCACTGAAAATTTCTAGTTAACATTTCTCTGTCATTTTGCAAAGCATATTTGTTGCCTTATTTGAAAATACACCATGCCTTGCTATAATTCTTCCTTTGGGGTTTGTTTGTAGCATCATTGTATCCACTAGTTTTATGGAGATTAAATGTTTCAGTGTTCCAGCTGTTGAGATGGTTTTGCTTGCTAAAACTGCTTTACTAAGTTCTTATGCTAAAAATTACCCCATAATTACAGAAGCATGTATAAATCATCGAAAGTCAACATAGAGCTCTAAGTTACAGTCCTGTTTGTAAATTCACTGTCTTTCAGCAGTAGGAATTTTTATATGACTTTAATTTTAAAGTCGCTTTACTTTATTTCTTCCTGTATTTGTTCCTAAAACTTACAGAAACTTATATGAAGAAATGGACTTCATTTATGAAAAATAAAAACTAAGGGAATAATTTTGTGATAGGAAGCCATTTCACCAAATAATTATAATTTTAAAAATAGTAATAAATCCTGTCCTTATTCTTCTAAACTTATCTCCTTTAGTGAAAAAACAACAACAACAACAATCTCCTAGTAAGTCTGGGTAATGGGCATAAAGATTTCCAGTAGTTGGAGAAGAAACTTCGATCCCTTTTTCGTATGTACCTTTTTTTTTTTTAAGATTTTATTTATTTATTTGACAGACAGAGGTCACAAGTAGGCAGACAGGCAGGCAGAGAGAGAGAGGGAAGCAGGCTCCCTGCAGAGCAGAGAGCCCGATGTGGGGCTCAATCCCAGGACCCTGGGATAATGACCTGAGCCGAAGACAGAGGCTTTAACCCACTGAGCAGCCCAGGCACCCCTCCATATGTATCTTTAAAGTTACCTTTCAAATGGCTGAAGCCCTGTTGCTGAATTTACAGTGATTGTGGGTCCTTGTAGAGTTTCTGGTGACATCATTTGATACTTTTGGAGACTTCCAACCAAAGTGCTTAGGTTACTCTTTCTTTAGGGATTCTGTTGTAGAACCTTTCTACTCGGTACTTGATACAGAATCACTTACCTTGTTGGGGGGCATATTTTGATATAATGGTCTGCTTAGTCCCCAGTCTAGTGTCCATTTTATGGCACATCATGCCTTACCAGACTTTCTGAGGGGCCAATAAAAAGCTGACAAATTAATCATTCTAACGAGGGGTATGTAAAGAAGTTTAGTTCTTTTTTTATGTTGCAGACCAAAAGTTTGGCAGTATAACATGCAGCAGAAGGTGGAAGGCCCTACAGTTAACTCTTGAACAACGTGGGTTTGATGTGAGCAGTCCACTTCCATGCCAGTTCCCCCCTCCCAATGAATCCAGTACTGTAAATGTATTATCTCTTCTTTATGATTTTCATCTCCCCCCTTTCTTTAAATTTTATATGTGATATTACATTAGTCTCCAGTCTACAACATGGGGATTCAACTTCTCTCTATGCTGTACTCACCATAGTCACCGCACAGCACTATTATAATACTTGAGGACTTTTTAATAATGTTTTCTTTTCTCTAGCTTCCTTTACTGTAAGAATACAGTATATAATCACAGAATACAGGATATGTGTTAATCACATGTTTATGTTATCGGTAAGGCTGCCATGAACAGTAGACGTTTATAGTTCAGTTTTGGGGAGTGAAGAGTTATGCCTGGATATTTGCTTGTGCGGGGTGGGAGGGCTGGTGTTCAAGGGTCAGCTGCATGCTCCTGCTTCATTTTTACTAACGTCCTCTGTAAGGATTCTCTAGGATCTTTGTTTCATTTAGTCATAGTTTAGTCTTCAGTCTTTGTTTTCATTTTAAATGACAGAACTTGAAAGTCAAATAGACTTGTTTAAAACTTTATTTTGAAATTACTTCAGATTTATGAAAATGTTGCCAGTATAGTGCAGAGAACACTTAAATAATTTCTATCCAGAGTCATTCTTAGTTTGCCCTGTTTGCTTTATCGTTTTCTTTCTGTACACACATGTACATTCTTTCTCTGAGTCTTGTGGCAGCAGGTTGCATACATCTTGCCCTTCTACCTTTTAAATACCTCAGTGGTGTTTTTCTCTGATAAAACCATAGTATAGTCAACCAAATTCAGACAGATACCGATACACTACTTTAATCTGTAGGCTGCATTCCAGTGTTGTCAACTGCTGTAATGTCCTTTGTGGGACTCTAGCTCCCTCTCTTTGGTCTCCTTTAACTGAGCACAGTTCCTTACCCTTTCTTTGTCTTTTGACCTTTCTGAAGAATTCAGTTATTTTGTGGAATGTTCCTTAGTTTGAGTTTGTGTGATGTTTCCTTGTGGTTAGCTTGAGCTGTACATTCATGGCTCCGTTGCAGAAGTGATTGTCTCTCCCGAGGCGCACAGAGTCTGTCTGCCTCTCATTGGTGATACTCATTTTGATCACCTGGTCTTAGTATTCGGTTCCTCCTCATTATCATGATTGCCCCTGCAGATGATGAGCCATCTGGGAGGAGACTCTGAGACTGCAATAATACCCTCCTTCTCAACACGCTTTCTCTTTTAAATTTAGCATCCATTGATGATTCTTGCCTTAACCAGTCTTCACTATAAAGTAGTGATATTGAGGCACCTGAGCAGCTCAGTTGGTTGGGCATCTGACTCTGATTTCTGCTCACATCATGATCTCAGGATCCTGAGATGAAGTCCTGTGTGGGGCTCTGAGCTCAGTGGGGAGTCTGCTTGAAATTCTCCTCTCCCTCGGAACCCTCCCCCTGTACTCACTCGCTCTCTCTCAAATAAATATATCTAAAAAAAAAAAAAAAGTAGTGATTTGCTAACTCTGTCCTCTATCCAGATTTATAGGATGGTATTCTATGTCTTTTGATTTAATCATTTTACTCAGACATATCCTGAGTATGTTTTTGAACACTTCCTTTCTTGTACAACAAAATGTCCTGGCCTCATTCTTGTAGCTTTCCTGCCAGAGATCTGATATCAGCCATTTATTCAAGGATCCCAGGTTCCTTTCAATGGGTAGTAGATTCTAGAAGCCAAGATCTGGGCTCTAGGTATGCTTACACTACAGGTTATTACTGCTTTTAGAATTTTTCAGCAGAGCTGGAAAATAGTATATATGAGGAGAAAAAAAAAGAAAATATGTATGTATGTTTTGAAAATACCTCCATTTTCTTTTCTTTTAAATATTTATTTATTTATTTGAAGGTGGGGAGGGGCAGAGGGAGAGAGAATCCCAAGCAGACTCCCTTCTGAGTGCAGAACCCAACACAGGGCTTGATCTCAAGACCTGAGATCATGACCTGGGCCAAAACCGAGTGTCAGATGTTTAACCAGCAGAGCTACCCAGGCACCCCTAGAAATATTTCCATTTTCATATCAACCCTACAGGTTTTTCTTTGTCTTCCTTCATTTCATTTTTTAAAAATCTCTCTTCTTCCACAGTAAGTATCTTGGCTTCCAGTAACCATCATTATGTTTACTCATTTGCTCAGTCCTGCAGTATATATAAAATAATTTCAGAATTGCTACATCTGTTATTCTGGGAGAAACAGACTTTCTAAGGAGTTCAGGATTTGTCTATTACCACCTCCATTCCCCAGGTTTAGGGTATATACTCAAAATAACGATTTGAAAAGTTTCTCGGATTAGTCCTCTCCCCGTCCCGCCCCGTTCCCCATCCTTTCAGTATGGTTATTCTTGTGAAATACAGTTGGTCCCATTTGTTCCTGTTCACATTCAGTTTTAGTCACCACCTTCCTCCCAGTTTTGTTGATTTAATTTTTTTTGAATATGTAAAAATGGATGCATTTCTAAAAATAAAAATACAACACAATAAGCCATATTTAGAGGAGTGTCCTCTCTCTTTATCCCTTCCATCCTATTTCCCCCACCCCTTGTAGTTAACCAGTTGTATTGTTTTCTGGTATATTATTTCTGCATTTCTTTTTGCAAAAGTAAACAGATACATGCTTGTTTTATTTCCTCTTCTTTCTTTCACAAAAGGTAGCATTCTGTACATACTATACGTACTCCAGAGGAAACTTCCCAGAACATTTCGTCCAGATCTGTTAATCTACAGATGAGGAAGCTGAGGTTCAGTGCTTCCATTTTCAGTCTTTGGTGCTCCTCTTATTCCTGCTCTTGGCTGCTGACCTTCTGTTGACCGTGTCCTGTGTGCTTTGTGGGCTTTCTTGTCTTCCTTCTCCATAAGTTTAAATCGTGTAAATCAGTGCAGGTTTCTTCTGACATTTTATAGCTGGTCTGTGTGTAGGTGAAAGCTTCCACCTGTAAGCTTGATTCTTTCTCAACAGGTGGTCAGTCTGACCAAGGCTATGGGTCTAAGGATGAACTTAGAAAGGATGATGCAGAAATTCACATGCCCGAAGAACAAGCAGCAAGAGAAGTGATAACTAAAATGAAAGTGCACACAGAAGGTGAGGTACTGGTATTTACTTGCTCTTAGAAAAATACTGTTACTAATTCTTTTTAAGTTTATTTATTTATTTTTAATAATCTCTACACCCAGCGTGGGGCTTGAACTGACAGCCCTGAGATTAGGAGTCGCATGCTCTTCTGGATGAGACAGCCAGGAGCCCCTGTACTGATTAAGTCTGATATGATAATTCTGATGATAATTTCTAGAAAGAAATACAGGGTCTGGGCTTACAAAATCCTACGTAATATGATGTATGGAGAGAGAATGAGTAGTTTCTGAATTTTAGAATTTAAGAGATCTTTAGAGACCGTAGGTCAACCCTCAGTTTTGTAGGACAGTGCAGTCCACTGAGGTATTTGTCAAAGGCAAAGAGCTATTTTGTGATAGAACCAGGACTAAACTTTGAGTCATCAAACTTGTGTTCCAGTGCTTGTTTTATTTCAAAATGCTCTTTGACTAGAAGTCCTTCAAATATCTAAGTAGGTATTTTTCATTGGTAGGTTAGATACAGTGTCTACGGTTTTCCGGTCCTTTTTTTCTTATGGGACTCATTGAGGTACATATGATTTACAGTAAACATTTTATGGAAATGTGGAGGAATTTTCTGGCTTTATGGTAATAAGATGTTCTTCCTATCCTTTTACACAAAAGGACACTTTTCTTTAATGATCTTACTTAATTGATGCTCCATAGTTGGCAGAAGCAAGCCTCTCTCCTACTTTGTAAGTGAAGGGGTTATAAATGGAGGCCAAAACCTTTAATTTACTCACAGGAATGCTCAAGTTAGGGTTATTGATGCTAAAATAAAGCATTTATTTCCATCAGTACTGGCAACATTTATGGCATAAAGTAAATGAGACACAATAAATCAGTGATAAAATAATCATCTCTTCACTCCCACTTGGGGAAAAATATTTTTAAAAATAATAAAATCAATATATGGTTTCTGTTCAGTTTTAGTAAAAGTAGAACAACATCCAAATATTTTTTCCTCAGAAGTGTGTGATGTCTCTGCTGTTGGGGCAAAACATTCCCAAGCTGGTGCAGAGCCACAGAGTCCCACCGAGCCTCCTGCATGGGGTGGCAGTATTGTGAAAGTTCCGTCCGGGATATTTGACCTCAGTGGCAGGAGGAGCAGCACTGGTGAGTCTTCACAGATTGCTGGCCAAATATTTAAAATAGTTTTTAATGACATTAATTGACGACTTAATTGTGATGATCATGCTAAAGAGCCAGAAGTTTGAATCCTTTCCATGGATTAAGAAGTTGTTATTGAAAATAGTGTTTCAAAGGAGGGGTATTTTTTGTGCTTACTTGTTACTGGGAGTACCTTTGCTTGTTGTGGTGCCTCTTCTCAGTTTGGTCCCTCTTTCTCAGGGTAGATGATGAGAGGGCCTCCTATACTTATGAAGAGCAGAGAGGCACTGATGTTACTGAATTCCAGGGGGGCTTTTGTGTGGCAGTGGAAAGGCAGTGGAAGGAAAAGATTGATATCACTGTGCTGTATTGTGGAAAAATACCAGTGTGTCTCTAATTTGGCTAGTTGTTACAGGCCCCCTGAGCCACTTATTTGTGATTAAGTATTAATAATGAATAACTCTCTTGCTTGTGACTCCCTTGAATTTCAGTTCACTCCTTTCAGTTGTGTTTTAGGCCTCCTGAGTACCCTCCAAGCATGCATCTAAGTCTGTTATTTCAAAGGCCAAAGAGATTGGCCTTGTGTTTCTTGCCCATTTTTAGTAGTAGCTATAATGCACTTCTCAAAGTCAACTGCCTTAAGTGTATCTATTATATAACTTACAGAAATTAATTTGCTCAGCTTCCTAAATTCATGTAGGAATACTCCTTATTCCAGAGTCTCTCCTTCTTTTAGATCCACTGATACCAGATTCATTTTGTTTGTTTTGGGGGGCAGGTAGTATTCAAGAGATAGAGCTAAAAAGGTTTTTGAAAAAGTAATTAATATGTATGTTATGTATCCTATTTTCCCCAACCTGTTGCTAGGAGGTTTAAAAAAGAAAAAGGAGGAAGACAAAGTTTTCTTCATCAGAGGTTTATAATCTTCTCAGAATATTGACATGGACAAGATCTGGGGTCTGGTGTGTTTCCCTCCCTCTTTACTCATCCTGTGTCCGTGTTATGTCTTGATGTGGGAAGGTTTATTCTAATAAGAAAGGAAAGAAAGGTTTATTCTAATAAGAAAGGATTTTAAATAAATTTTAAACTTTTTTTTTTTAAGATTTTATTTATTTATTAGTTAGAGAGAGAGAGAGAGCACAGGCAGACAGAGAGGCAGGCAGAGGCAGAGGGAGAAGCAGGCTCCCTGCTGAGCAAGGAGCCCAATGTGGGACTCGATCCCAGGACGCTGGGATCATGACCTGAGCCGTAGGCAGCCGCTTAACCAACTGAGCCACCCAGGCGTCCCTTAAACAAATTTTAAAATAAAATGAAATAAAGCCCCTTGCGGGCTTTTGCCAATATATCAAGGGTCAAATTTATTTTAAAATTGAAAAAAATGTGCCACTAAATTCCTGGAAATACTGTGAGAACCAGTAAATTTGCTAAGATCTGTTTCTCACATACTGGTAAAGGTTCACAAAGCAGGCACAAATTTTGGAGGTGTAAAACAGGCTAATTCTCCTAAAAGCTGTGAAATATCTCTTAAGTTCTTATTCTGTTTAATTGGTATGATTATAATGATTATTTGGGACCAATTTGGAAGCTTAAAAAGAACCTAGAAATTAACCTGGAAGATTTAAAAAGAAGACTTTATTAAAGAACTTTTCCCCTCAAATCTCCTAGGCCACTATGCCTTTTATTTATTTTAAAGATTTTATTTATTTATTTGACAGAGAGATAGAGAGCACAAGTAGGCAGAGAGGCAGGCAGAGAGAGAGGAGGAAGCAGGCTCCCCGCTGAGCAGAGAGCCCGATGTGGGGCTCGATCCCAGGACACCGGGATCATGACCTGAGCCGAAGGCAGAGGCCTTAACCCCCTGAGCCACCCAGGCGCCCCCACTATGCCTTTTAAAAAACAAAAGAGAATCCTGAATAGGCATGGGTAGACTTGAGTTCTGGTAATGATTCAAATAGGAAATAGCTTTTGGTCTTGGAATGGGAAAAAAATTGCATCACTAAATTCTACACCTGATACTGGTATTACGCTGTATGTTAACTAACTGGAATTTAAATAAAAACTAAACAAAGAAACAAAAACCCTAAAAACAATAACAATAAACAGATAAACAAAAACTACTTGCTTCCCCCTACAGCCACCGGCATAATTTTGTTCCACTTGATCAAACAAGACTGAACTCAGAGAGAGATCTGGGATCATGTCTGTTTCATTTGCCTTTATATTTTTAGCACATTATATGGTAAATGCCAGTAGACATTTGAGTATTTGTTGAGGGAATGAATATATCTGAAAAATTTGGAGCTATGCAGATTTTATCAGCTTTCTTGGAATTTGCCAAGTCTAAGGACTCCACTCTAGATTCTTCTACTTTGGGGAATTATTTTACTTTGGAGCAGTAAGGCTTTGATTTTAGCAAATATATAATTCCTCCATGATTATGAATTTACTTTGTGTGGAGTAGATTCCTAGCAAATATTTGTTGAATTAGATATATGAAAGCCAGAAGGGAAGAGATTTTGTCTTTTTAGGTCAGTTATTTAACACGAAATATATTTCTTAAATGGAATGTAGGACTTTGCAGCTGTAAGATGTATTTATAGATCTGTATTTTGTAAATGCGATAGATTTTGGGGAACAGTACAGGTATCTGCAGTGTATGTTGCCTCATTTTTAAAATGTGTGTATGTAGAAGGTGAGAGGTAGGTCATACATTAACAGTGTTATCTCTGGGAGGCAGGACCGAGTGGAGGCTTTTTGGTTTTTCTTTTCTCTGTGTATTTTCTTTGTACCTTCTGAACTCTGAATCTTTCACTCGGAGGATGTGTTACTTTTCCAAAATCAGAAAAGAAACATTTTCTAAAAGTTACATCAGAAAACAGAGTTTCGTTTCTAATATTGTACTTTTTCTTTCAGGTAGTACATCCAGTGTGCCATTTGCTACCCAGGATCTGGGTGAAGAGGCAGTCTTTGGTGAAGTTACTAACCCCAAGAAGAATGGTGATAGAGGAGATAAAAGACAAAAGCATTTTCCAGAGAGGAGTTGTAGTTTCAGTTCTGAAAGTCGAGCAGGAATGTTGCTTAAGAAGAGCAGCTTGGATTTGAATTCGAGCGAAGTGGCTATTATGATGGGAGCAGATGCCAAGATTCTCACAGCAGCATTGACCTGTCCTAAGATCTCTGCATTCCACGTTGCAAGCACTCATAGCTTTGACAGTGTTGGTTGTCATCTGGGTGATACCAGGACTCGTATGTCTGAGAGCACTTGGGATTCAGAGCACAGATCTTCCTCGGTTTTAGAGATGCTTGAGGAAAGCCAAGAGCTCCCGGAACCTGTGGTTGATGACAGTGTAGCCCAGACTCCTGTGGAAAACGATGCAGGCAACAGTCTACACAGTGATGATAACAGTAATCAGCCCAGAGACTCAAAAGTAGGATCCAGAGATGTCATGAATAAGAGAAGTAGTTTATATGGGGTTGTTAAAGCTGTTGAGAGGGAGGATGTTGAAACTGGACTAGATCCTTTGTCTCTTTTGGCCACTGAAGGTACAGGAGAAAAAACTCCAGATTCCGAAGATAAGGTGTCTTCCCCAGTTATTGCACGTAATCTGGCTGATGAAATCGAAAGCTATATGAACCTGAAGAGCCCCCTGGGCAGCAAGTCTTCCAGTATGGAATTACACGGAGAGGGAAGCAGAGAGTCTGGCCCGGCCAGTGCGTTTACTCGCCCTTTAGAGAGGAGATCAAGCCTACCTCTAGAGCAAGGTCCAGAAGCACAGGAAGATCCCAAAAGCGAAAAGAGCTCCCCTGCAGAATCCAGGTCTAAAACTTTCACTGGGCGTTTCAGGCAGCAGACGCCGTCTCGCGGTCAGAAAGAGCGTTCAACTTTATCGGCACTGGTGCGCTCTTCCCCACATGGCTCACTGGGTTCTGTGGTAAATTCTTTGTCAGGGCTGAAGCTAGATAATATACTCTCAGGACCCAAGATAGATGTCCTAAAATCTGGTATGAAACAAGCAGCAACAGTAGCCAGTAAGATGTGGGTAGCTGTAGCGTCTGCCTACAGCTACTCGGATGATGAGGTAAGAACGTACATGTGTGTGGTCTGTCTCGTATGGGAACGTTTCTAGTATTTTTTAATATATAACCTCCTATTTAGAGATTTCAGATAAAACTTTATGCATATCCTATTTTGTTCTTGAAATGACTTGGACATCAGTATAAGGAAATTAATATTAAACAGAATATCAGGACTACTTTATAATTCCATAGAGGAATCTGAATAACACATTAACTTTATTTCTTTGAAAGTATTAATGATTAATAATTTAATATTAATGCCATATTATATTTGCATAGCACCTCACTTTTTTTTAAAAGAATTATTTATTTATTTGACAGAGAGAGAGATCACAAGTAGGCAGAGAGGCAGGCAGAGAGAGAGAGGAGGAAGCAGGCTCCCCGCTGAGCAGAGAGCCCGATGCGGGACCTGATCCCAGACCCTGAGATCATGACCTGAGCCAAAGGCAGAGGCTTAACCCACTGAGCCACCCAGGCGCCCCATAGCACTTCACTTTTAAAATAACTTTTATCTATGTTATCTCTTTAATATATATGGAATCACTCTACAACTTAATCCATAGATTTCATACTGCATAACAACAATTGCTAATTCTTTTAAAAATTGTTGAAAAGAGAATTAACCATTAGACCTTTAAGTGAAATAGAAGGGGAGAAATTTTGCTTACTTGTTTTATAGAAAAAAATTAAAATTTCACCTTCGTGTTCAAAGAATTATAGAGTACTTAGGTACTGTAGTGGAAAGGACAGACACCTATAGATGTTCAGTTACTAAATTCTCTCTCTGTCCCCATCTCTAAAAAACAAAAGAGTAATATTGAGTTCTGTAAGACAGAGTTGCATTTAAAAGAACTTACAAGGTCAGTGAAGGAAAGACAAAATAAGCTAGCTTCAAAAGTATCTTAACCTAGCATTACCTTGAAGTAGACTGAGTGAGCCGCTCTATTGAAATTTTATCTAACAGTTAATAAAAATAGTAAAAAAACACCTTTCTCCAGAGTACTTTGGACTTGGAATTTAGGACTATAAATTTCAGGTGGTCACATAGCTTAATCTTCCTTTTGTTTTCATTGCTGTCGCCGTGGTACTAGTTCCTGACAAAGCAAATGGGTTATACCTGATAAATATTTCCAAATGAAGGAATGAATACAAAGTCTTTAAAAAAAAGTTCATAACTTTTATCCAGATTTTAATCTGAGGAAATAATTAGGGATATGTATAAAAACAACTCAAAGGAATTCATCAGTGTAACACATAAAATTGAAAGCATTCTGAATGCTTCAGCAACAGAGATTTACCAAATGCATTACAGTCCATCAGTAAACTGGATTAGGTTGCTGGGGTTAAATAATGTAGAAGATTTAATGACATTAAAATACATTACATGAGAATAGGTTAAAAAACAATATCCTATTTAAGTATATATATATATTTTTTAAATGACTAGAAGGATATACATAAAGATCTTAATTGTACTCTGTGGGTGTTGGTAATATAAGTGCTTTTATTTCCTGTTTCCCATATCTGTTTAATTGTTCTATCACTTAATGTGGTTTTATAACAAGACACGAGTCTTTAAAGCAGAAATCAGAAAGGAACCTGTTTGTTGATTGAAATGTTTTCTCTCTAAACTAAAGCATCAGCAGTCACTAGCAGTTCAGAACTATAGTGTTTGGAACTTTATTCTTATTTTATGCCTCTAATATTGATGGTGGTTGTTCTGAAAATCATACTGCCAGCTATAATTCTCACACCACTTTTGTTTTATTTATTTTTTTAAAGATTTATTTATTTGACAGAGATCACAAGTAGGCAGAGAGGCAGGCAGAGAGAGAGAGGAAGGGATGCAGGCTCCCTGCTGAGTAGAGAGCCTGATGCTGGGCTTGATCCCAGGACTCTGGGATCATGACCTGAGCCGAAGGCAGAGGCTTTAACCCACTGAGCCACCCAGGTGCCCCCACCACCTTTGTTTTAAAGGACTTCTCTTATCCATATTTTTCAGATGATATAATTGTGTTAGGCTAGTTACATGGTTTCTGCAAGGTCACATGCCTACTAATGGTGGGGGAACCAAGACCACAGTTTGCCTGTCTGACTTTGTAGCCCCTACTGTCCTTGGGCTGGGGTGCCTGATCCAAGAGACACTGAGTTTCCTGGAGTTCCTTCATTCTATGATACTGATTATTGAGAGATGCCACAATATACACCAGGGGTGAAACAAAATCTTAAAAGTATTCTAGGTCATTGCTTGAATTAGAGTGTGGAAAGAAAATTCCAAGTAATACTGAGAGGAGTTCATGGTTTTGAAAAATAAGGGGATGATTAGTTAAGGATTATAGAGAAGTTTAATTCTGAAAATGGCAGAGTGAATATATTCTTATTGGGGAAGATCCTATTTATGTATATGGGGTTTTATTCTTTTTAATTAAAGGAGGAAACTAACAGAGATTACAGCTTCCCAGCTGGCCTGGAAGACCATATTTTGGGGGAGAACGTATCACCTAACATGAATATTGCAGGGTTGATTCCCAGTGAACTTACCCAGAGCAACACAAGCCTTGGCAGTAGCAGCAGCAGTGGAGATGCAGGAAAACTGCAGTACTCAGCAGGTACGGGAGGGACGGTCCTTTCCTGTCATTTATGTGCCTGTACCTTTCCCTCTGCCTGCCTCATACACAATAGACCCCTCTGCTGAGATGAGCTGATAGATGGTGAGTGTAGCCACACCATCCTATCACTTATTTTACAGGATCTCTTGAGTGTTCCAGTCACCTTAGTTGTGTTTGTGGACTCTGTCATTGGTTCTCAGACTTTAGTTTGTGTCAAAATCACATGGAGAATTTATTTTAAAATATGGACAAATGTCCAAGTCCCAGGCTAAAACTTTTCAGACTGAATTTATGGGATTGGGGCCTTAGAAATATGTATCATTAACCAGCTGTCTGGATAAATCAAATGTATACCAGTGTTTGAGAAGCCCTAGGCTTAGTGCTATGTTATTTTAAGAAATTTAAGTTCTATTTATTTTTTCCAACATTCTGTTACAAAAAATTTCAAATGTCCTGAATAGTCAAAAGAAGCATATAATGAATGATCACATATTCTCCACTTAGGGTTAACTGTTGTTAACTTTATATATATACCTACAGAAATTTTTATACTGAGCCATTTGAAAATAAATTGTAGACTTCATTATACTCCCCCTGAATACTCTAGTACGCATTTCCAAAGAAGAAGGACAGCCTCATATAATGTGTTATATTTACTTCTCTTTAGGTGAACCTACATTTCCAAGAAGCATAAAAGGGCATGACTGTGAAAAATCAGATCACGGTTCTTCTCAAAACACCAGCATGTCTAGCATCTATCAGAATTGTGCAATGGAGGTAAAAGTTCTGTATTCTGCACATGGTAAAATGGTTGTCAACATGCTTATTTCGGAATGGCACTAGACGGAATTCGTGATACCCTTGTAGACCGAAGAGTAAATCGTTTTTGTTGAATTTGCTTGTGTTATGTAAGTAAGGCAGTAGACTGCTAGTTTTACCTGTACAGTGACTGATCTTAATTCTAAATTGGATCAACAAAATGAGTAAAATGCTGTGTCTCCAAAGGATGGTCTGTGGAGATGACTTCACTGTGCAGGTTCTCAGTGTCTGCACTTTTCTACTCTTAGGTTTTGATGTCAAGTTGTTCCCAGTGCAGAGCTTGTGGCGCTTTAGTTTATGATGAAGAAATTATGGCTGGATGGACGGCAGATGACTCAAATTTGAATACCACCTGTCCATTCTGTAAAAGCATCTTCTTGCCTCTTCTCAACATAGAATTTAAAGACTTGAGAGGCACTGCAAGGTTAGTATTATGAAAGCTCCTTCTCAGAAGGCATGACTCCTCTGGGGAGAGGGAAATAGTCATGGCACCCTCCAGCTGTCCCTTTCCTCTCTCCTTCACTCTCAGTACTGGAGTAGCAAATACTGGCAGTATAGGAGACTACTTTTCCAGTTTATTTAATACACAATTATCAGTAGTAGTTAATTCTTGGAGCTAAACATCTTAGATCATTCAGAATTTCAATATTTATCATTAAACTTTCTTTCTCAGTGACTTTATATATTCTAGAAGAAAAAACTAAAGGCATGGCAGTTTTTTTACTCTTCTCCCAACTTGTTAACCCTCTATGGTAGTGCTCGTACAGTGAAATGACCAAATTCCAGGCAATCGTAAAGAGAGTAGGTGATCTATAATTACTCATTAAGTAATCAAGAGTTTGGTAACTGCTTAAATAATTATCTTAATATTCTATTTGTTTTATGGAGAAGACAAGCTTCATATTATTGTCTACCTTTAGCTGCTTTTAAAAAATCTAATCAGGGGTGCCTGGGTAGCTCAGTGGGTTAAGCCTCTGCTTTCAGCTCAGGTCATGATCTCAGAGTTCTGGGTTTGAGCCCCACATCGGGCTCTCTGCCTATTTGTGATCTCTCTCTCTGTCAAATAAATAAAATCTTAAAAAAAAATCTAATTGTACAAGTGTGTCTTCTTAGCTTAGTTTTTCCTTTTAGCTTCAGGTGTGGAGCTGAGTGAAATCATATTCTAATTCCTGATGTACTATCATCATTGCTTTGTGCAAGGATCCTCTCTTGTTAGCTCTACCCCCCATCCCACTCTGATTGCTTTATCCAACAAAGACATTGACTCTCACTACTAATGCCTAAGAATGTTGATTTCTGTATATCTGTACCAGCATTTGGTATTATCATTTTTCAGTTTTTTGTATTCTAATGAATATAAAGTGGTATCTTGTTTTTAATTTCTGTGAATATTAATGAGTTTATCTCTTCATATACTTGTTAATTATTCCAGCATTTTCTATGAGTTGCCTGTTTATATTTTTACCTTGTTCATTTTTTTGTTAACTTTCTTTCTCTTGTTGATACCTGTCTCAAATCTTCTTGACATTAATTCCTTGAAAGCATTCATTTTGATGTCATTATCCAATAATTTTCCCCCTAAGATTTGTGCTTTTGGTCTTGTTTTAAAAGTGATTTCCCATCTGTAGGACATGAAGAATTTCTCCTGAAGTTTCTTCTGTTAGCTTTGTATTTTACCTCTGATATTTAGATCTTTAATTCATCTGGAATACACCTTTATGTTTGTGTATGGTGGTAGGAATACAGCTTTTTTTTTATTTTAAAAGATTTTATTTATTTATTTGACAGACAGAGATCACAAGTAGGCAGAGAGGCAGGCAGAGAGAGAGGAGGAAGCAGGCTCTCCGAGGAACAGGGAGCCCGGTGTGGGGCTCGATCCCAGGACTCTGGGATCATGACCTGAGCCGAAGGCAGAGGCTTTAACCCACTGAGCCACTCAGGCACCCTCTACGGCCTCTTCAGCTCTAGGTTTTTTTAAAAATTTTATTTATTATTTTTTAAAGATTTTCTTTATTGATTTGACACAGAGAGAGAGATCACAAGTAGGCAGAGAGGCAGGCAGAGGGGGGCGGGGGAAGCAGGCTCCCTGCTGAGCAGAGAGCCTGACTCTGACTCCGGGCTCCATCCCAGGACCCTGAGATCATGACCCAAGCCGAAGGCAGAGGCTCAAACCACTGAGCCACCCAGGTGCCTCGGTTCTAGGTTTTTAAAGACTTTTTTTTTCATTGATCCGTATTTAGCTTTTTCCTGAAACCAAGTACCTCTGGTGACAGTGTACAAAGCGGCAGCATTCCGTTGGCAAGTGAACCTTCAGAGCACAAACCTGACTTGATCAGCTTTATGGATTTCCCAAAGGAAAACCAGACCATAACTGAAGAAACCACCTCTGCAGTTGAATCAAGGTACAACAGGGTACAGAGAAGTCTGCACATAAATTGGGTACCCTTGTAAAAATTCCATCTTTAAAGATAACTTGATGCATGTAGGCATAAGTTCTGGCATTTAAGAAATTCAATCTTAACATTTTACTATGATATATTGTTTGTATCTAATGAATGAATGTGATGATAAACCATTTTTGAAATTAATGTTTTACAGTGTCTGTTTACAAAATGAACTTCTCAAGAGTACAAAGTATTTTTCTCTTTTAATGTAGTCGTTGTCAGTTTCCAGAGACATACTCTCTTTACTGTGAAATATACTACTTCCTCTTAGATACTGATCGAATCAAATATTTATTGAAAGTATTATGCTAAGCACTAAAAATAAAAAATTAAGATCTGGTCTCTATCCTTAGGTGGATCATGGCCTGGTAGAGGTTAAATACTTATCAAAGAATCTTAGTTGCATAATTGTAGGTGATTTTGTTTAGTAAAGATGAAATAATGTTTGAATAAAACAACTGAATGGGCACTTAGTCTTTTAAAAAGAATATCTGTTATCTACCCTTTGTCTTTTTCCCACCCTTCACCATAGTCATCTACTCCATCCTGTTCTTCTGACTCCTTTAACAAAATGCTTGAATAAAATGCAAATCTTATAAGGTGCTACTGATTCTTCTCTGGTACATTCAGTAGACTCAAAATTCGTTGTAGAAAATACTCTAGCTGGACAGGTTTAGATTGTGTTACAGCACAAACATAGCATTTCTTCATTTTTTTAAAGTGATGAAATAAAGGGAGCCAGTGGAGAAGTCCAAACTATGAAAATTTCACCTGCGCCTAATAGTTTTTCAAAGCGAAATGTATCTTTGACTCGAAGTCACAGTGTTGGAGGTCCCTTGCAAAATATTGACTTTTCCCAGCGACCGTTTCATGGCATTTCAACAGTCAGTCTTCCAAACAGTCTGCAGGAAGTTGTGGTATGTAACAAGATGATAATGATCTGTGTATTCATGTAAGTATTTATTAGAGCAGCACATAATCACATAATCCACAAGTGATAAGAATTTTTCATAAGCAGACTAAGAACTTCTTAAAATTTCAAGTATGTACAAAACTAAACAAAAGAATATAATGAGTTCCTTTGACCTGCCATCTGGCTTCAGTAATTTTCACCTTAGGGTCATTGTTCTTTCATGTATACCTTTATTCACTTCTTTCCTAGATTCTTCTGAAGCAAACTCCAAACCTAATATATTCCATTTGTAAATATTTTAGTGTACTATGTAGTTCTTAAGAGATAAGGACTCTTAAAAATACAATGCCATTGGGGCACCTGGGTGGCTCAGTGGGTTAAAGCCACTGCCTTCGGCTCAGGTCATGATCCCAGGGTCCTGGGATGGAGCCCTGCATCTGGCTCTCTGCTCAGCAGGGAGCCTACTTCCCCCCTCTCTCTGCCTGCCTCTCTGCCTACTTGTGATCTCTGTCTGTCAAATAAATAAATAAAATCTTAAAAAAAAAAATACAATGCCATTATACGACAAAAAAAAATCAAATTATTCAGTCTCTGTTCAAATTTCTAATGGTTTAAAGTGTCGAGTTTGTGCATTGTAGTTTGAAGAATGATCAAATAATATCTGTGCATTACAGCTGATCTGGTTTTTAGTCTTTTTTAAATCTGTAGACCCTTTTTTTGACCTTGGAACTTACTTGTTGATTATAACCCTGCTAATTATCTAGAAGCCTGATCAGAGTCAGGTTTTTCTTTTGTGGTTTATTTTTATAAGACAATAGCAGTGGTGGGATATCGCTCAATAGAAGACATGAACTCTCTTGGTGATGCTGATAGCTATTAATGCCTCAGTGCCCAGATCACATTACTTATTTCTAGCTATAAAGGGTGATAGTCTAATTGTCTTTATTATATAGAGTACATCTATAAAGAGAAACTTCCCCCTTGTTTTCTGTTTGCTTTTCCAAATACAGAATTTACTTTGTAAAGGTAGGATGACTGATTTTTTCCTTTTATTTACCAGTTTTTTAAAAAAATCAGTTGGATTCCTAGCATTCTCCCAGGCGATCAATTAATTTGGAGGAATAGGGTATCATTATGAACTCATTGATTTAAACATTTGTGTTTACATCATTGCTATTGCTATCCTTACTAATACTTACCTTATCCCGTCTTTAATCAGCGAGAAACCTCTACGAATTGGTGCCCTAGCCCCTTTGACACAATTCTAGTAGCCTTTTGTAAATTTTTTTTTAAGGTTCCTTGCCTTTTTTTTTTTTTTTTAAGATTTTATTCATTTATTTGAGAGAGAATGAGAGATTGAGAGCACGAGAGAGGGGGGGGTCAGAGGGAGAAGCAGACTCCCCACCGAGCAGGGAGCCTGATGCAGGACTCGATCTGGGACTCCAGCATCATGATCTGAGCCGAAGGCAGTCGCCCAACCAACTGAGCCACCCAGGCGCCCACTTCCTTGCTTTCTTATATGACAAGATGTTTCAGGCTCATGTGATATATCTCTTTCTCTAGATCTAGAATCAGCCATTTCTCTAAGAAACCCTGGGTCTTTTTAGAGGAAATAATATTTGGAAACCTCAGCCTGGGCATTATGGGTATTCATTAATGAATTGGTCATAAGCATTTTATTCTGATACAAAGACTAAATTGGATTCTTTCTTCATTTGTTATTTGATTTGTAAGACTGCTCTTTAGTTTTTATTGCAATCAAATGTAAAAGCAAGCTTTTACAGGTAGATACAATTATAAAAGGAGTCATCAAATATTAACACAAAGATTGCTCCATTTGTTTAGAGTTTTAGAAAGAAGATAAAGTCAACTTTTGGGGGAGGATCATAAAACATCTGGAATGCAGTATTTCTTAGAAAAATAGAGAAACTTTCAATGTTTAAAATAGGGCCTATTATATATATGGATTATTAATTTTCTTTTGTAATCCTTTAACTTAAGGACATTTATGATCAAGTATTTTTTTTCTTTTTTTAGGTTTTCATTAAACTGCATGTAGCACTGGTTCTGATATCACTTGATTTTGAAAGGATAGATTAAGCATAATCTCACTGAGAAGTACTCTAAAACATACAGAATAGGTAATATTCACTTCTTCTTGTGTTTTTATTTTTTAAAGGATCCTTTAGGAAAAAGACCCAATCCTCCCCCTGTTTCTGTGCCATACTTGAGTCCTCTAGTGCTTCGTAAAGAACTTGAATCCTTGCTAGAAAATGAAGGTGATCAAGTGATTCACACATCCTCTTTCATCAATCAACATCCGATCATTTTCTGGAACCTCATTTGGTATTTCAGACGTTTGGACCTTCCTAGTAACTTGCCAGGACTCATCCTCACATCTGAACACTGTAATGGAGGTGTACAGGTAGGGTATTTACACATGCTTATACTACATTGTGGTTGGTTAGAATGAAGCGTAACTTCAAGTAACAGAATAAACAGTGCCTTAACAAGATGTAGGTTATTTCTCTCTTACATAAAAGTTTGGGTAAGTGGTCTTGGAATGGTATAATGTCAGGGACCTGAGATCCTTCTATCTTTTTGCTCAGCTGCGCATAACCTCTGTTTCTAAGTTCTATACCTGGTCCAGGATGGCTGCTCTGTTTCCAGCCATCACATCCACATTCTAGCCAACAGTAAGGATAAAAATGGATGGAGAAGAAAGTATGTTTTCTTTCTCTAGGGATAGCTCCTGGAGTTGCATGTAAGTTTTATTTTTAAAGATTATTTATTTATTTGACAGAGAGATCACAAGTAGGCAGAGAGGCAGGCAGAGAGAGAGGAGGAAGCAGGCTCCCTGCCGAGCAGAGAGCCCGATGAGGGGCCCCATCCCAGGACCCTGGGATCATGACCCGAGCCGAAGGCAGAGGCTTTAATCCACTAAGCCACCCAGGTGCCCCTGCATGTAACATTTTATCTATGTTATCTATTTGGCCTGAATTTAGTTATATGGTTACATCTAGTTGAAAAGGTGGCTAGGAAAGGTAGTTTTTATTCTGAACTATCAAATCTCCAGCTGAAATTCTCACAACAACTTTATTTTAAAGGTCTTCTCTTACCCATATTTTTCAGATGATATAATTGAAAGTTAGACTAGTTACGTGGTTTCTGCAAGGTCACATGCCTACTATGTGATGGGGAGCCAAGACCACAGTCTGCCTGTCTGACTTTGTAGCCCCTACTGTCCTTGGGCTGGGGTGCCTGATCCAGGAGATACTGAGCTGCCTGGAGTTCCTTCATTCTATGATACTGATTATTGAGAGATGCCCCAACATACACCAGGGGCGCAACACAATCTTTGCTTAAAGCATTATACTCTGTTTTGACTCATTTAAGTTTAGCAGTCTGCACAATAAGATAGTAGAAACTAACCTTAAAATTTGTTGTAATGGTGACTAATCTTTCAGGTGGCCATTGTGCCAGCTACCAAGTTGTCTTTCCAGTCTGTGGAAGTAGGAATGAGAAACCTGTACTTGAGAAAAATAGGAATATTTATCATCAGATACAAAGAAAATTAAAATTTTTGCTTAGAATTTTAGGTCCAGAATTTTGAAAGAACTCATTTGTTTTATATAGTCAAGCTTTGCTAGATCCAGTGGTAATTATTATTATGCTTAGGGTGCTAATACTCTGTTGATCTCTTTTAGCTTCCCCTATCATCTCTGTCCCAGGATAGCAAACTTGTGTATATTCAGCTATTATGGGATAATATCAACCTTCATCAGGAACCGGGCGAACCTTTGTACGTCTCATGGAGGAATTTTAGTAAGTAAAACAGAATTAAAGACATAAAAGACAAACTGTATAATCTATACAGTAGAGTACTATTTAGCAATAAAGAAGGATAGACTGCTGGGGTAAAAAGTAAAATTAAGGAGGTGAGAGAAATAAATTATTCTGCTCTATTTTAAAATTTTTCATGGATTTTTAGTATCTCTTCAGTGAAGAGTCTTTCCATTTTAGATCAAATTGATTTGCTCTTGTACTGAACCATTTTATCTATAACAGGGAGTTGAAGAGTATTTTGTGATCTTTCTGTCAAATGCCAATTTTGGTTAAGTATTGGGAAAGTAAATTCTATATAGTGGAAGAGTAATTTGGATGTGTTGTTGGTATAGGATCATAATTTCAAATATATGGATACGAATCTCAAAGATTCTGGCCTCATTTTCAGTCTTATATTTAGAGTATATTTTTACAGGGCTTTTATTTTTATTTATTTATTTATTTATTTTTATTTATGTATTTGACAGACAGAAATCTGAAGTAGGCAGAGAGGCAGGCAGAGAGAGAGGGGGAAGCAGGCTCACTGAGAGCAGAGAGCCCGACACGGGGCTCGATCCCAGGACCCTGGGATCATGACCCGAGCTGAAGGCAGAGGCCTTAACCCACTGAGCCACCCAGGCGCCCCTACAGGGCATTTAAAAAGGGATCATCCAGTATTCCAAAGTCCTTTGAGTCAATAAGACAGCACCATCCAGTAGATATGTGAGCATGGTATCAATAGGCAGTTCATGGAAGAAACATTACATGACATAGTAGTTTGCTAGGGCTACCATAACAGAATGCTATGGACTGGGTGGCTTAAACAACACAAGTTTGTTTTTCACAGTCTGAAGACTGGAAGTTAAAGATTAGGATGTCAGCAGGTTTTGCTCCTATGGCCTCTCTCCTTGGCTTGCAGATGGCCTTTTCCCTGTGTACACCTGTATCTCAGACGAGGCCCCTATTCTTATGACCTCATTTAACGTTAGTTACTTCTTTAAAGACCCTGTCTCCAAATATAGTCAAATAGGGGGCTCGAGTTCAACATACGAATTTGGGGGGAACATAATTCAGTTCATAACACAAACATGAAAAAATGCTCAGTCTCATTTAATGATATACCAGTTTCTTTTATTAAAAAAGGAAAAGTACAGGGACACCTGGGTGGCTCAGAGGGTTAAGCCTCTGCCTTCGGCTCAGGTCATGATTTCAGGGTCCTGGGATTGAGTCCTGCGTCGGGTTCTCTGCTTAGCGGGGAGCCTGCTTCCCCACCCCCTCTCTCTGCCTGTCTCTCTGCCTACTTGTGATCTCTCTCTGTCAAATAAATAAATAAAATCTTAAACAAAATTTAAAAAAAAAGGGAAAGTACAAACTTATTTACATCAGGATGGCAAAAGTCTTTATTTTATCCAATCTTTTTGAGGATATGGAGGAAAGGAGCACTCTGATACACTGTTAGACATGAAAATGATACAGTTCTAGAGAGGAATGTGGCCTATATTATCTGTTCCCTTTAACTGAGCAAATACAGTAAGACAACTCTGTTCTGTAGAAATAGAGTATGGAAAGTTGTCTGGACAGTGATGCTTACTGTATGATTATTTGTGATAATGAAAAACTTCACATAAATACATAACAGGAGAATAATGAAATGTTGCCATGAGTCATTTGCATACGAGTGCCTGAATCGGATGTCAGGTATCAAGTAGAAAAGAGGCAGGTTTTGGAATAGTATATGATCTTTTTAATTAAAACAAAACAGCCACCCAAAATATATATCTGTTTTTAATATATGCATATAAGAAGGTCTAAAACCACTATTAACAGTGGCTCCTCAGATGGGAAAGGGCACTTTTTTTTTTTTTAAGATTTTATTTATTTATTTGACAGAGATCACAGGTTGGCAGAGAGGCAGGCAGAGAGAGAGAGGAGGAAGCAGGCACCCTGCAGAGCAGAGAGCCGACGCGGGACTCGATCCCAAGACCCTGGGATCATGACCCGAGCCGGAGGCAGAGGCTTTAACCCACTGAGCCACCCAGGTGCCCCAGAAAAGGCACTTTTAAAAAATCTATTACTATTTTGCTATTATTACAATTTTCTTCCAGTTCTAAGTAAAAAAAAAAAATTTTCCCTTGAAAATGCTAGTCACAAAATTATGGTTTAAATATATTACAATCTGTTTTTGTCCTGTTTTTGTTTTAGTTCTGATATTTCTGTGTGGTTGTGGTTGTTTTTTTTTTTAAACAGAAGGAGAATAACCTTGAAATTTATGCTAGAAAATAATGAATTAGGGGCACCTGGGTGGCTCAGTCAGTTGAACATCCCACTCTTGATCTGAGCTTAATTAGGTTTTGATCTTGTGGTCATGAGTTCCGGTTCCATGCTTGGTATGGGACCTACTTTAAAAATATATATAATAATAATAATGAGTTGCTATTTTTTTTTAAGATTTTATTTATTTGAGAGAGGGAGGGAGAGAGAGAGCACGAGAGGGGAAAAGGTCAGAGGGAGACAAGATTCCCCACAGAGCTGGGAGCCCAATTCAGGACTGGATCCTGGGACCCTGGGATCGTGACCTGAGCCAAAGGCAGTCGCTTAACCAACTGAACCACCCAGGCACCCAGAGTTGCTATTTCTTTAGTTACTTTCCTACCTCTCTTGAAATGCACAAGTGTTTAATATTTTATAATTTGTGATGGGAATAAAATTTAGAGCTCTCAAGAATGGCCTGATTGGCTGCTTTAAATGAAGTACTGACATTAAATGACATGAAAGACATCAGAAATAAGTACTTGGATGATGATTTCTGGAATGGTAGTGATTTCCAGTGATTTCTGGAAAAGGAGCTTCAGAGATCTACTTCCCAGCAAAGCAACCATAATTGGTTAAGAAAAAAACAATTACTAAAAAAATAAAGGAAGAAGGGAAGATGGCAGAGTAGGAGGGTCCTGAGTTCATTTTGTCCCACAGACAAACCAAGGCAACAGCTGTATCTGTTGTACTAACTCTGAAAATAACCTGAAGACTGGCAAAATGTATCTTCAAATCTAGCTGAACAGGCCATATCAAAAAGGAGCAGAGGGGCAGTTGGGAACCAAATTCCCAGCACAACTAGACATCACAAACATGGAGGAAGGAGGGAATCATACCCCACTCCTGGCCTTGGGGACATGGACTGAGAAGACAAGTCCCCATAACATCTGGCTCTGAAAATCCACAGTGCTTAACTCCAGGAGAGCAAGAGGATGATAGGAAACTGTGTCCCTACCTTTAAAGAGCCAACATGCTAGGTAACTCGCCAGGGACACAGCAAAGCAGCAGCAGTGAGAAAAAAAGTGCCTAGGGTATATGTGAAAGGGGATTTACTGACTAATCTTAAGACATGTATCAAAGGGGCAGGAATCTGCATATTTCTCCAGGAATGTAAGTGCTGCCAGGCATCTTTTTTTTTTTTTTGCCCTCCCCTAGCCTAGATAGCTAGACACTTGGGGGAGCCAGTGTTGTCCCCATGTGCCTTACCAGCACTGCATGCCCACCCTGACATTCCCCATCTAACCTACCTGCCTCACCAGGGACCCCTCCAAAGTAGCTCCTGCCTTGCCACTCCTGAAGGCAGCCCTGGCTGGGAAAGGTGTCCTTCCAAAGCGACTGCTGCCCTGAGAGGCAGGAGGTAAACAACCCCACACACTAGCATGTCTGCAGTTCCTGCATTCCGGCCTCTTAACTGGCTGCACAGGAGCTGCACCCAGCAGTGTGCCCACAGTTTTGTTTCGGGCTAATGGCAGACAGCAAGGCTGAGGGCCAGCCCCACACACTAGTGATTCATGGTGGCTGCAGCTGGACCTCTCAAACCCTGCCTGGTGCACCTACAGTGTTACTGCAGCCAGCTGGGCTGAGGGCCAGCCACACCCGCCAGCATGCCCACAGTAGTCACAGCTCAGCCACAAGAGGACACACACAGCCCACAAAGAGAAAGCTCTTGGAGTACCTGGTTCTGGTGATGGAGTCGGGGGAATTGCACTGTACAACACCACAGGACCTCTTCTACACAAGGCCACTACTTTCAAGACATGGAGATACAGCTGACTTAGCTAATATAGAGAAACAAACACAGAGTCAGACAAAATGAAGAGACAGGAATATATCCCAAATGAAATATTTTTCCTACTCTAGGGAAGGACATAGACACCCAGGTCCAGCAAGCACAGAAAGCCCCTAAGAAGATGAACCCGTACAGACCACAACAAGACACACAATTAAAATGGCAAAATTAAAGCTAGACAATTTCAAAACAGCAAGAGAAAATAAAACTGTTACATACAACGGAAACCCCACAAGCCTGTCAGCTGATTTCTCAACAGAAACTTAGCATGCCAAAAGGGAGGAGCATGACATACTCAAAGTGGTTAAATGAAAAAACCTACAAAAAAGAATACTCCACCAGGCAAGGTTACCATTCAGAATTGAAGTAGAGAGAAAGAGTTTCTCAAAAAGAAAAGTTGAAGGAGTTCATCACCATTAAATAAGCCTTAAAAGAAATGTTAAGGAGAATTTTTTAAGTGGAAAGAAGAGGCCATAAATAGAAGAAAATTATGACAGGATTAGATCTACAAAAATCAGTCAAGGAATACACAAGAAGAAGTAGGACATTGTACACATAAAACATGGAGGGGAAGTAAACATCTAGTGCTTTAAAAATGTGTTCAAACTTAAGCAACCATGAACTTAATAATATAGAATGCTATATACATAAAATGTTACGTATGAATTTCATGGTAACCACAAATCATAAACCTATAATAGATACAGAAAATAATAACAGAGAAAGGAATCCAAGCATAACACTAAAGAAAGTCCTCATACTTAAAGGGAAGAGAGCAAGAGAAGAAAGGAAAAGAGAACTACAAAACAACCAGAAAACAAAGACAACCAGGAAACAATTAACAAAATGGCAATAAGTATATACCTTATTCAATAATGACTTTAAATATAAATGGACTCAATAATCAAAAGGTGATGGAAGGAATTTTTAAAAAATGAAAACCCATCTCTATGCTGCTGACAAGAGACTTACGTTAGACCTAAAGATAAACAGAAAGTGAAAATGAAGGGATGGGAAAAGATATCCATGCAAATGGTAGCATACAAAACAAAAGCAGCTAGGGTAGCAATACTTTTATCAGACAAAAAATAGATTAGAAACAAAGAGTGTAGCAAGAGATAAAGAAGGGCCTTACATAATGATAACAGAATCAATCCACGAATAGTATGTAACAGTTTTGAATATCTAAACACCCCTATAGGTGCACCTAAATATATAAAGCAAATATTCACAGAAATTGAATTTCATCTCAAAACACACATTCTTTTAAGTGCACATGGAACACTGTCCCAGATAGATCAGTGTTGGGCTGCAAAACAAGACTGAAATCCTAGCAAGCATCTTCCTGACCACAACAGTGTGAAACTAGAAGTCAGTTATAAGAAAAATACTGAAAAAAAACAGGTGGAGGCTAAACAACATGCTCTTAAACAAGCAGTGGGTAGATGAAGTTAATCAAAGGAAATTTAAAGAAAAAATTCATGGAGATAAATGAAAATGGAAACACCATAGTCCAAAATCTTTGGGATGCAGCCAGAGTAGTTTTAAGAGGGAAGTTCACAGCACCACAGGCCTATGTCAAAAGGCCACAAAAGTCACAAACTAATCTCTAACATCTAAAGGAACGAGAAAAAGAACATAGCTTGAAGGTTAAAAGGACGGAAATAATAAAGATTAGAGTGGAAATAAATAGAGACCAAAAAAAAAAAAAAAAAAGATCAATGAAACCAAGAGCTGGTTTCTTAGGTAAACAAAGTTGATAAACCTTTAGCCAAACTCATTAGGAAAAAGAGGTCTCAAGTAAGATCAGAAATGAAAGAGGAGAAATAACAACTAACACCATAGAACTAAAGGATTATAACAATACTGTGAAAATTATATGCCAACAAATTGGACCTAGAGGAAATGGATAAAAAAAATTCCTAAAAATATAGTCTTCCAAAACTGAATGAGAAAGAAATAGAAAATCTGAGCAGACTGATTACTAGTAATGCAGTTGAATCGGTAATCAAAAAACTCCCAACAAGCAAAAATCCAGGACCAGACAGCTTCACATGTGAATTCTATCAAACACTTAAGAGTTAATACCTGGTCGTCTTAGGCTATTCAAAAAAAAATATGGGAGGAAGGAAAAACTTCCAAATTCATTCCACAAGGCCAGCATTATTACCCTTACCAAAACCAGATATAGACACTACCAAAAAGAAGATTACTGGCCAATATCCCTGATGAACATCAATGCAAAAATCCTTACTAAAATATTAGCAAACCAGATTCAACAATATATTAAAAGGATCATTTACCATGATCAAGTAAGATTTATTCCAGGGATACAACGATTCTATATTCACAAATCAATTAATGTGATTAATAAGAGGAAGGATGAAAAACATCATATCGTTAGGTGCTGAAAAAAGCATTTGACAAAGTAAAACATTGTTCATGATAAACTCTCAACAAAGTGGGTTTAGAAGGAACATAACATAAAAAAGCCATATATGAAAAATCCACAGCTAACATTATACTCAGTGGTGAAAACTGAAAACTTTTCCTTTAAGATCAGGGACACGACAAGAATGTCTACCCTTACCACTTTTATTCAACATGGTACTGGAAATCCTAGCTGTGGCAGTCAGGCAGGAAATAAAAGACATCCAAATTTGGAAGGAGGAAGTAAAACTTACACTATTTGAAGGTGATATGATATTATTATATAGAGAAAACCTGAAAAACTTTACCACAAAACTATTAAAATTCAGTAAAGTTACAAAAGTAATAGCCAGAGGGGTGCCTGGGTGGCTTAGTGGGTTAATCCTCTGCCTTCCGCTCAGGTCATGATCTCAAGGTCCTGGGATTGAGCCCTGCATTGGGCTCTCTGCTCAGTGGAGAGCCTGCTTCTCTCTCTCTCTCTCTCTTTCTGCCTGCCTCTCTGCCTACTTGTGATCTGTCTGTCAAATAAATAAAATCTTAAAAAAAAATAGTCAGAAATTGATAACATTTCTATACACTAAAAACAATGTAGCAGGAAGAGAAATTAAGAAGATCTTTCTATTTACAATTATACCAAAAAGGATAACATACCAAGGAATACATTTAATTAAGTAAAAGATCTATACTCTGAAAACTGTGGGACAGTGGTGAAAAAAATTGAAGATGACAGAAACTAATGGAAAGTTACAACATATTCATGGATTGGAAGAACTGATCTCATTAAAATGTCCATACTACCCAAAACAATATACAGATTCAATGCAGTCCATATACCAATAGCATTTTCACAGAACTGGAACAAATTATCATAAATTTGTATGGAACGAAAAAAGATCCCAAATAGACAAAGTAATCTTGAGAAAGAGGAACAAAGGTGGAGGCTCACAATCCCAGATTTCAAGATACACTTCACAAAGCTATAGTAACCAAAATAGTATGGTACTGGCACTAAAATAGTTACAAAGATAGTGAAACAGAATACAGAACCCAGAATACACAGCCCATACTCTTACATGACCAATTACTCTATGACAAAGGAGGCAAGAGATACATATGGAGAAAATGTCTTTTCAACAAATGGTGCTGGGAAAATTGGATAGCTGTAGGCAAAAGCATGAAACTGGGCCAATTTCTTAACACCCTACACCAAAATAAATTTAAAATGGATTAAAGACCAAAATGTGATACCTAAAATCTAAAACTCCAAAAGAAAATATAGGTACTAATTTCTTAGGCTATAGCATAAGCAACATATTTTTAAAAATATTTTATTTACTTATTTGACAGATCACAAGTAGGCAGAGAGGCAGGCAGAGAGAGGGGGAAAGCAGGCTCCCCGCTGAGCAGGGAGCCCGATTCGGGGCTTGATCCCAGGACCCTGAGACCATGACCTGAGCTGAAGGCAAGAGGCTTAACCCACTGAGCCACCCAGGTGCCCATAAGCAACATTTTTATGGGCATGTCCCCTTCAGGCTGGGGAAACCAAAGCAGAAATAGACTGTAGGACTACATCAGAATAAAAAGATGTTACACAGCAAAGGAAACCATCAACAAAATGAAAAGGCAGTCTGCTGCATGGGAGAATAAATTTACAAATGATACACTTGGTAAAGAGTTATTACCCAAAATATATAAAGAACTTACATAACTCAACAACAACAAATAAACAGTCCAATTAAAAAAATGGCAGATCACCTGAATAGACATTTTTCTAAAGAAGACATTCACATGGCCAAGAGACACATAAAAAGGTGCTCAAAATCACTAATCATCAGGAAAATTCAAATCAGAACCACAGTGAACCTCACACTAGTCAGAATAGCTAGTATCAAAGCTATTATCAAGAAGATAAACTAAATTTCAGTAAAAACAGGAAATTTCTGTGGCATTTAGCTACCATATTCTCTTCTCACCCACCTCCCACCCGTAGCTCCCAGCCAAGGGCTACAGTATCTCCCTGGGAAAGACAGGCTGCTCATTCTCCCAGTTCTGTATAGCAGACACTAACTTCCAGGAGAGGTGGAGGCTCACTTCCTCTGCCCTGTGGCCATTCATTTCTACCCCAGCTTCAGCAAGCCAGGAATACTGGGGCCTCAGTTGTTCTCAGACCAGAGTCAGCTGTCACTAACTACCCATGTTCACAGAGCAGGAGTGCCATTCCAATAGAAGAGCCACTGTTCCCAGCTCCAGCTCCAGAGCAGTAGCTCAGAGATTTTGCCCAAGGGAAGAAGCAAGCCATCAGAATACTGAGCTCTAAAACTCTCCCCAAAAGAAATGGCTTTATTTGGAACAGACTGTGGAGAAGTTCAAGCCTGAGAGCACTCTTGGAAATGGTGGAGGTTTGTTGAGAAGGACAATATTACGCAGATACCAAAATAACACAGAACAAGAGAAACCCAAAGACATTGTAAGAAAACTAGAAATCTGTATGAATATCGATTCAGAAATACTCAACAAAATACTACCAACCTGAATCCAACAACAGAGAAAAAGGATTGTACCTCATGACTAAGTGCAGTTTATCCCAGGAATGCAGTGTTGGTTTAATATTTGAAAGTCAAGTAATGTAATATATCATGCCAGTAGAATAAAGGACAAAATCAGTCACCCTTTGTTAAAAACTCTCAACAAGTTAGGAATAGAAACTTCCTCAGCCTAATTATGAGCATCCACAAAAACCCCCAGTTGATGGAGCTCCTGGGTGGCTCAGTGGGTTAAAGCCTCTGCCTTCGGCTTGGGTCATTATCCCAGGGTCTTGGGATTGAGCCCCACATTGGGCTCTCTGCTCAGCAGGGAGCCTGCTTCCCCCTCTCTCTCTGCCTGCCTCTCTGCCTACTTGTGATCTCTGTCTGTCAAATAAATAAATAAAATCTTAAAAAACAAACAAACCCACAGTTGACATCGTACTTAATGGTGAAAGACTGAATACTTTATCCCTAAGTACAGAAACAAGACAGGGATGTCTTTTTTCCTCAGTTTTGTTCATTGTTGTGCTGGAAGTTCTTACTGTAGAGCAATTAGGCAGAAAATAAAAGACATCCAAATTGGAAAGGAGAAGTAAAACTGTATTTATAGATTATGTAATCTAACAAAAGAGGGAGAATACACACACTATATGGAAGTAGTAACTTAGCAAAGTTCTAGGATATAAGAGCAATACACAGAAATTACATGTATGGGGGGATGGGATAACTGGGTGATGGGGATTAAGGAGGGCCTATGATGAGCACTGGGTGTTTTATGCAACTAAGGAATCACTGAACACTATACCAAAGACTAATGTACTATATGCTGGCTAATTTAAATAAAATTAAGTGTATTTCATATACTTTTCAATGAATACAAAAACGGAAGCCAGAAAATAGTTCCATTTACAATAGCATTAAAAAGAATAAAATAGAGGGCCCCTGGATGGCTCAGTTGGTTGAGCTCTTGATTTCTTCAGCTCAGGTCATGATCTCAGGTTCTGGGATCAAGCCCCACCTGCAGCTCCGTGCTCAGTGGGGAGTCTGCTTGAGGATTTCTCTCCCTCTGTCCCTCCCTCCCTCCCTCCACCCCGTTTGCATCACACTCACGTCACACTTACTAGGCAGGCCTTAATCTGTGGCATCAGATACTAACAAGTATTGGTGAGGATATAGAGAAATTGAAATCCTCGTACACTCCTGAGTGGAATAAAAAGTAGCTGCTTTGGAAAACAGTTTCACAGGTCTTCCAAATGGCCAAGTTATCATGAGACACAGCAGTAGCATTCGGGTATGCACCCAAGAGAAATGAAAACATACATATATCTAAAAATTAGTACACTGTGCTTAGCAGCATTTTCTTATAGCCAAATAATGAAAACAGCCTAAATGTCCATCCACTGAGAAATGGATAAAGTACAGTACATCCATACAATGGATTATTATTTAGAAATAAAAGTTACGAATATTGATACATACTACAATATGGATGAATTAGAAAATATTATAGAAGAAACCAGTCACAAAACACAAAGTATGATTCCTTTTATATGAATATCCAGAATATCCAACTCTGGGGGGACAAAGTAAATTAGTGGTTGCCTATGGCTGAAGGTTTGGGGAGATAGAGGAGGGACTGCTAATAGATAGGTTTCTTTGGGGGAATGATAACCTTCAAAAATTGATTGTGGTGGTTGCAAAACTTCATGAATATGCTAAAAATCATGGAATTGTACACTTTTTTTTTAAAGATTTTATTTATTTATTTGACAGAGATCACAAGTAGGCAGAGAGGCAGGCAGAGAGAGAGAGAGAGAGAGGGAAGCAGGCTCCTGCTGAGCAGAGAGCCCGATGCGGGGCTCGATCCCAGGACCCTGGGATCATGACCTGAGCCGAAGGCAGAGGCTTTAACCCACTGAGCCACCCAGGCGCCCCAGAATTGTACACTTTTAAGTGGATGAATTGAATGGGAATTATTTCTCAAATAGTAATTAAAAAACTGAACTATGGGAGAAACAGTAAAGTTGCAGATTATATTTAGTTAGGTTCTAAAATCATAGCATAGCATAAAAGTCAAATATATTGAAAGGCCATTATGTAGCAGGTGGAAGAGCTAGAATCAAAACCCGAAGAGCCAGTATTTCCTCTTTTAACAGAGAACTTTGCTATTTGAACACAAATGAAGTTCTCCTAGTTGTCTTTATTAAGAGGGTGTGTTGAATGAAAAATACAATAGCTTGTTCTATGACAGGCACTCTTAACTGAGGCTGACTAGGGAGCTACTGGATACATATTCACATCTCAACTAACATGGGTATAAAGAAAATTGTATAGTTGCTGGAATTACCTGCAGTGTTAAAGTTTTCCCTTTCTTCCAGGCCAACCACCCTTTGTTGATTTTTTTTATTTACTTATTTTTAAAAATACTTTATTTATTATTTTTTAAAAATAGGGACGCCTGGGTGGCTCAGTTGGTTAAGCAGCTGCCTTAGGCTCAGGTCATGATCCCGGCATCCTGGGATCGAGTCCTGCATCGGGCTCCTTGCTCAGCTTGCTCCTGCTTCTCCCTCTGCCTCTGCCTGCCATTCTGTCTGCCTATGCTCATTCTGACAAATAAAATTAAAAAAAAATATATATATATATATATATAATTTATTTATTTGACCCAGAGAGAGCACAAGCAGAGGGAGAAGGAAAAGTAGATTCCCCGCGGAGTAGGGAGCCCCATGCGGAACTTGATCCCAGGACCCTGAAATCATGACCTGAGCCGAAGGCAGATGTTTAACCCACTAAGTGACTCATGCACCCTATTTACTTTTTTTTTTTTTTTTGAGAGCATAAACAGGGCAAGGGGCAAGGGGCAAAGGGCAAAGGGAGAGGGAGAGAGACTCTTGAGCAGGCTCCACACTGAGCATGGAGCCCCATATGGGGCTTGATCTCACCCAGAGGTCATGGCCTGAGCTGAAACCCAAGAGTTGGATGCTTAACTGACCGAGCTACCCAGGCACCTGGACGGACTTTGTGTATTTTTAATATTAGAATGATTAAATCCCGGGGCGCCTGGGTGCCTCAGTGGGTTAAAGCTTCTGCCTTCGGCTCAGGTCATGATTCTAGGGTCCTGGGATCAAGCCCCGCATCGGGCTCTCTGCTCAGCAGGGAGCCTGCTTTCCCCTCCCTCTCTGCCTGCCTCTCTGCCTACTTGTGATCTCTGTCAAATAAAATCTTTTAAAAAAAATGATTAAATCCCAGTATTAAAACACTTTTGTAGTTTATGAAATCTGTATTTGTTCTTAGTAATTCTGGAATTACCCTTGTCTCAATTTGGATTATACTCTGCTATATTTAATAGCAAATAACAGAAGCTTAAACAGGTAAAGATTATTCTTTCTCATAAAGAAGTTATGAAGTGGACACTCCATGACTGGGAGGCAACTCCTATCATCAGCGACCCAGGCTCCTGGTGTAGGGTCTTTTCCATCAGTTAAGGTTGCTCCATGATCACAAGATTGCTGCCAGAGCACAAGCTATCACATCCCAGCCTGAAGAAGGAACCCTTACATTCAGGGAGAAGGCAAAGGGACTGGACTTTTGTATCTGAAGAAAGCAGGAAAAATATTTTTTATCTGGCCACATTGACACATAATTTTACTGGTAAGGGGGGGGCTGTATTGAATAAAAGACAATGCTTTTAGAAAATGCCTGTAGAAAATGCTACAACTCTGGGGAAAAACCTTTTTAAACAAAAATAATTAAGAGTATTCTTACTTACTGTGTTCTTATTATTAGATTCTGAAAAGAAATTACCTCTCCTGTCAGAGGAACAAGAAGAAACAAGCACTTTAGTAGAAACCATCAGGCAGAGTATTCAACATAATGATGTTCTTAAACCCATCAATCTACTTTCACAGCTAATAAAGCCAGACATGAAAAGACAAAGGTAGGAATCCAGTTTTTGCTTCATGCCACTCAAGATAATTTCATGTTTAAGTATTATTTTTAGAATATCTCTAGTTGTAAAGGAAACATACTCAGTGTAGAACACCTGATTGTTTCAAAAAGTGCTGCCCAAATGTATCTGTTTGTACTTGAGCAAATATTATAAAAGTTGTGTGTGGAGGAATAAATTTTAGGAGGTAGTTCATTCATGTCTAAAATGTAGAGTCTTTGGGAAACATTACTGCTATTCACTGGAAGCCTTCTATGAATTCGTTAGCAGTGATGTCAGTACATATGTACTACTTGTTCAGACCCTGTCGTACCTGCACGTCCTTTATTTTCTTGTGGGACAGTAAAACAAAACAAAACTAAACAAAACCTGTTTAGGAATAGAAACAATTTACGTAAGTGATGGAAACAGTAAATTACAAAGGATATAAAGCTTTCCTGATCCTCTACTATTGTCTGCTCACAGGCTTAGGTCAGTACTCATCCCAGTCTCAATATAAGTGAATTTTGCAGTGGAAACTACAGAAAAGGTGGCATAATAAACGCTACCAAATACCAACAGTTGGCAAGTCCTCTTCAAGTTTCTTTAGTCATGGCATCTTTGAAGATAACCTCAGAAGTGACAGAGCATGAACTGATTATGAAAATAAATGGATCCTTTTGTAATCTCAGTCTAAAGGGCAGCTAGTTTCAAGCATCTGTAGTTTAAAGGCAGAGAAGGAAAATTAGAACTGGGTTACAGCTTCTGAAGCTTCTGAACAAGTCTGTATGAAGCATTATCAGAATCAGCATTACTCTAATTTTTTTTCTATGTTAAGTACTCTGAAATCAGTTCATTTCTTAAGCTTTCCTTCATTTTTAACTGAGCTATGAAGCTCATTTTTTAAGGTTTGATTTGTTACACTTTTATGTTCACAAGCCAAAGATAGTCTGTCCTTTATTGATTAGAAAAAAATAGAGACCACACCACTTTTCAGTGTCCAAGGGTTTTAGACCCCTGACTTATGTAAAAATTCATCTGTTACTTTGTCAAGTGGGAAAAGATGAGAGGAAACTCTTTTGCAAATTATAATTGCAAAGTAGAGTTAAAACAGTTACCTATTATAGCTGACCCTTGAGTGACCCCCCATGCAATTGATAATCTGCGTATGATTTTTGACTACCCAGAACTTAATAGCTGTTGACCCGAAGTCCTACCAATAACACAAATAAAACACATTTTGTATGTTGTGTTATATAATGAATTTTTACAATAAAGTTAGTAGAGAAAATACCTTTACAGTACTCTGCTGTATTGAAAAAAACATATAGGTGGACCCATGAAATTCAATCCCATGTTGTTCAAGGGTCAACTGTATTTTTGTATTGCTAAAATATTATAATAAAGTTAAAACACACCACTTAAAATAGTTTTTAGTGTGAAGCCTTACATCCGAAACTTTTTAACTTGAAAAAGAAATTCAAAGTAAATTGCAAAAGTAGCACAGAATTCACCATCCTTTCACCCAACTTCCCCTAAAGGTGACATCTTCTAACTGCAGTTAGAACCATGACACTGACACGGGTACATTACTGTTAACTAGATATAGAACATAGTCATTTTTCACCATTTTACAAAACCTTCATATGTGTATTTTTATGCTCTCTACCCATTAACTTGAAAAATACTTGTTTTATAGGAGTTTATACCGAGAAATCCTCTTCTTATCATTAGTATCCCTTGGAAGAGAGAATATTGATATTGGTAAGGTTCTTTCATTTTCTAAAGTAATTTACAGAATTGTAATTGGTATGGGTAAATACTGATCTTCTACTTTCCAAAGATTTCTTTTAAATATGCAGTTTATAGATACGTATGAAATTATCATTTTTAATTTTATGACTTCTAACAAATTATAACTGCATTTTTGAAAATGTCTTTCAGAGGCTTTTGACAATGAATATGGACTTGCATACAATAATCTATCTTCAGAGATTCTTGAAAAGCTGCAAAAAATTGATGCTCCACCAAGTATCAGTATGGAATGGTGCAGGAAGTGTTTTGGAGCACCTCTCATTTAAATAAGATGTTCAGTAGATTTTCAACAAAGCTTGAGGGAATAGATTCAGTTGGCAAACATTCAAGGTTTATTCCAAATGCTAACAGTTGATGAAAGGGAAATGAAGTTAACGTTTGGGACAATATATAATGAAATATAATTCATACCGAATCATCTCACAACATAAAAATGCCCCAGGGTTAATATCTAAAGGCTTGCAACTTCTGAATGGTTCATCTGCCTGTGCTTGATCCAAAACTGTTTTTGGATTTCTCAGTCTATTTGTTTGATAATGCGAAAAACTATTCATTCTTGGTGTTTTTATTTTGAGTTGTTGGTCTTGGGGAATAGCAATTAAATGTAAACTTGCCTAACCCCCCCAAAAAATGAAATCTCTATTACAGGAGCAACTATTTGTGTATGTGTGTATATATGTGTGGCTGTGTAGGTATTTGTATGTACAGCCATATTATATTTATTAAAATTCCTAGACTGCGTGTTGCAATACAATTTTCTGAAAGGGGTCTGCAACTATTAAATGACTACTACTAAACTCAGCTGTAGTCATTAATCAAAATTATCTTACAGTCTGAGGGCAGCCTTGCCTTAGGTATTCTCTTCCTTAGTGGATTTTATCTTTAATACCCAAGTTATTTTTCATCCTCTTCCCAATACCATGTTAATTTACAACAGTTTTAAGATTGGAATAAAGGAGCCAATCATAGTTTAAATGAAATCAAACCAGCCTCATAATTTACAAAATTGGAACATGCTTAAAATTTTATTTTTTGGACCTCAAATTTTTCAGGTACATAAATTGTTGCTGTTGTTCACTTTTAAAAACCTGTGGGATAAACTTGCACTGCACACAGAAATTTTATTCTTGTATATTTAATTTGTATGCTTATTTGTGCATTTGTAAATAGTTTTTCAGAATGGATCAATTAAGTCTTAAAACGTTAAAGCTTATTGAGCTTGTTGCCAGTAGGTTCAAGAAAATCATGACCTCACATGCCTGACATTTATCATGCCTTTCATTAAAATAGCCCTTAGCAACAATTAAGTTTGCCTTAACCCTGCAAGATTTAAAAAGCCACTGGTTGTGTGCTTTTACAGTTAATTATGCAGATGACTGAATTAGTTCAGGATATTTCCAGGTGTTAAAAATCTCCCACCTGTTGTAATCTTTTAGAACTTTTTATTGTACCAGTCTTTCAACATTTCAGGGCTAATCTAACCTATGCAGATTTTGTTTCAACTTATTATGAAATTGCTGAGTCAAAGAACTTGACAGAAATTATGTACAACTCATTACCTTAAAAATGGATCATTTGCACTACTTCAGAATATATATTTTTGCAATTTAACACTTGGTACGTAACATTTATTGTCCCAAAAAACTTTGGAATTACCTTACATCTGGGCTTGAGGTTGAATAAAAATGGAAAATTCTTGTTTGCTGTTTGCTTGAGGCTCCTCTAACCTTTGTGATTTTTAGAGTTCCGATACTGTGTTTTTCCACTTCTCTATATAGTCTTCATTAACTTGAACTAAATTACTTACCAAAGCACTTCATACTAAGTGTAATGAGGATCTCCTCACACATTTAAGATTTGGCTCTACTCTACCAAAGTATACATTTCCTAGTAACTTTTTACAACATTCTAAATAACTCAGCCATTATACATTGGAAACCTTAGCCTGCTGCTTTCATTTAGAAATAGGGGTCATTGTGTTAAAAGTGCACAAAGACCTCTTCTATTACCTACCATAGAAAGGGGACCACTAAAAAATTTACTGCAAAAATCACAAGGCCAGATAATGCAGTCATTATCCATACATTTAGAAATACCTAGAATGACTTGTAACAATGTATGAAACTTATAAGCCTGAGAACTTCTGCAAACAATCTTTCAAATTAGTCCAAATGTTTGGCATTACTTCATACTAGTTTTGGATTTGATAGTCATGACTTTATACCAGACTTGCCTTCTGGACTTTTTAAGTTACCCCAACTGCAGTGTTTATTCCTTTTTCTCTTATGGTATCACTTACACATGCTCCATTTTCCCTTTCTGCCTTTTTTAGTTTGATCTTAACTTACGGAACATCAATTGCCAATTACAATTTTTCATGTTAGGCAACTTTTTAATACCATGTATTAAGAGCAACATTAATCTCCCTTTTGTCTATCTTCCCACCTAGCTGGTTCAGTCTGAGGACTGGCATTATTGGCATCAGCTGGGAACTTACTAGTAACGTACAATCTGGGGCCGCAAATCTTCTGAATCACAATCTGCATTGTGCAAAGCACAGCTTCAGTCTGTTTAAAGCCGTTTGAAAATTTTACTTACCTGTGGTTAAAACAAATTCCAGCAAATAAGGAATTCCCATTCACCCTTTAAGCCTAATGTGCCTTAAGAGCCTTCTAGTCTGTAAAGGATACTTCTAACTGTAATTACTATAGAAACTAGACAGGCTACATTAGAAGTATACTACTTTGTTTCTGTGCATCCTTCATTGATCCAAGTGTTTCTTAAAGGCACAGTGTGAAACTGTAAAATGCATGAGTAACAATTTACTAGAGTTGAAAAGCTTTTGTTAATACAATTTGCACTGGTTTTAAAAGCTTTGTGAACTGTTTTAAAATGATATGTTAACTATGCTTTTAACAAGTTATCTTTTTTACATATGACAAATGTCCATCTTCTTAAGGGCACTTTTCATGTATTATGTATAGATCTTTAAAACTGTACTCCTCAAAATAAAAAGTGTACAAAAGATTTAATAGTCCTAGTCTCTTATTTCCCCCAAATTGTTCCATGCCTTGCTTGAAAAAGCAATAGGTACCTTATGCTCAGAATCCTTTCCTGAGCCACCCACCCATCCCAAAAGAAACCCTGTTATGGCCATCCACTGTTACAGTACTGTCTCAGCTGCTCACCTTGAAGAGTATCACTTTGAATTATCTCTTGCACACTTTATCCACCATCAGATTGCTGTATATGATATTCCCTTATTTATCTCATTTTCTCCATTTATCTATGATTTATCATCAATGAAAAGCCAATGAAGGGGATTTAATGTCTGATCTTATTTATTTGCCATTCTTAGAAAATCTCATTTTTGACTGGACTCAGACTTAGAGGTAGAAGCTCTCAGAGAGGACAGCCTCCGTCTCTTGGCAATCTGTTCCTGGCGTTTTTCTTTGGCCTCCTAAACAAAACAAAAAAGCAGTTATAGCTTGTACGGCTTAAAAATCCAAAGTTAGGCCTGACTTTCCCTTCCCCAGTCTTCCTGACTTACCTTCATTCTCTTGGCCAAAAGTTTAGCATATTCTGCAGCCTCTTCCTTGTTTTTCTTAGTGCGCTGTTTCTTCAAAGCAATACGCCGACGTTTGTGTTGGAGGACACGTGGAGTAACAAGACGCTGTATCTTGGGTGCTTTGGTTCTAGGTTTCTTACCTGAAAATTCAGATGACATTCAATCACTTCTCAATCCCCGTGTTCATCAGGATCCACATCTACATTTTAAAAATATTACTAACAGGACTACCTAGGACTTACATGTATGAAGCCTTTTAAGTCAAATCTAAACTACTATATAACTCAATAGACTTACTACCCTGTCAACAAAACCCAAGATGGACTAAATACTCTCAAAACAGAAACTGGTAAGTCCTTTTGAAAAGTAAACAGATTAACTTTGTCTACTGGGTGCCAGTGTCCTAAAGCAGCTCATTAAACTACATCACCAGTTTGGACATCAGCTTCTAGACTATACAGCCTGTGTGCTAAGTCCCAAGTCCTACGGATTATACATCTGCTTTGAAGCAGATGTCTCTTTAGATGTAATCATTTGAATCTGTAGACACCTGGTGGGAGTAACAAACAGCTCATGCAAATTCTAAAACTAAGTAATTGTTTGGGTTTTGCTAAAAATCAAACACCTTAAAGATACAAGAACGGGGGCGCCTGGGTGGCTCAGTGGGTTAAAGCCTCTGCCTTCGGCTCAGGTCATGATCCCAGGGTCCTGGGATGGATCCCCGCATCGGGCTCTCTGCTCAGCAGGGAGCCTGCTTCCCTCTCTCTCTTTGCCTGCCTCTCTGCCTACTTGTGATCTCTGTCAAATAAATAAATAAAATCTTTTAAAATATATATACATATGTTTTTTGTATTTTAAAAAAAATATATATGTATGAACGATGCTATTAATACCTGTTAACCGGAACACTTAACTACACTGGTATTGCCAGTGGTGTTACAACTGCCATGTATCTGCCACTTCTTCTAAGTGTAAACTACAGAAGAGTAACTTGTCCTTTGTTACTATATCCCCAACTCACCCTGAGATCATGACCTGAGCTGAAGGCAGAGGCTTTAACCCACTGAGCCACCCAGGCGCATGTTTTTTAAGTACCCAGTGCCAAAACCCAACCCATTTTTCCCCCATTTGTCAAACTGAAAACCCAAACTGAACTGACATGCTCTTTACTCCACATAACAAACAAATATTCATACACTTTACTAGAGACACAATCATGTCAGAGAGAACCACTGCCTCACCAGTGACAGGTTATGTTCCCTAACAAACCATGTCTACTATATACCATCTCAAAATATTAAAACTCTAAAACCCAACACCTGTTCTTAGGGTTAATTTTTTTTTTTTAAAGATTTTCTCCATTCATTTGAGAGATACAAAGAGCACACACAGGCGAGAGGCAGAGGAAGCAGCAGACTCCCCGCTGAGAGCCCCACATGAAGCTCAATGCTGGGACCTGGAAATCATGCCAACTATCTGAGCCACCCAAGTGCTCTGTTGCTAGGATTTTGAATAAAGTATTTTTCTTCTAGTGGGCACAGCTCCTACAATTGCTATCCCCATCTCAGATTAAAATAAAGGCCAGGAGGGGCGACTGGGTGGCTCAGTGGGTTAAAGCCTCTGCCTTCGGCTCGGGTCATGATCCCAGGGTCCTGGGATTGAGCCCTGCATTGGGCTCTCTAGCTCAGCGGGGAGCCTGCTTCCTTTCTGCCTGCCTGCTTGTGATCTCTGTGTGTCAAATAAATAAAATCTTTAAAAAAGGCCAGGAGTTAACAGTCCCAGAATTTCCTATTATTTTCCTGACTCCTAACCCAAAAGTAATGAACTTTAGGTCTGGTAAGTTATCGTCAGATAAACATACGTCAGTAACTCAGGCAAAATTTCAAGTAAAAATCCAATACTCTAGAGAACCATGAGATCAACAAGGATTAGTAACAAGTGCCCATCTTGACCCTCTTGCCAATATTTTCCTAAAATACTTAGCAATAAATATATAATAGATGGACTTTCTATTAATCTGTACAAGATGCTACAGACAAACGAAATTAAGCAAGCCCTGAATTGCATAATTTCCCCTACCTTCCTTGTTTAAGGGCTTTCTCACAACATACTGGCGGACATCATCTTCTTTAGAGAGATTGAAGAGCTTGCGGATTCTGCTGGCTCTTTTGGGCCCCAGGCGTCGAGGCACAGTAGTATCAGTGAGTCCAGGAATATCCTTCTCCCCTGAGGAGGAAAGTGATCAGATCTTTTTAGTTCCACAACTTTCTTACAAACAAGAACCATAATTACTGCAAATAAAAAAGCATTTTGGCAATTAGCTTTTAAATCAGTGTCAACAGAAACTGAACTCAAGAACACAAGTAACCCTCACCTTTCTTTACAATGACCAAGTTGAGAACACTGAGATTGGCATCCACAATGCAACCTCGAACAGATTTGCGCTTTCTCTCTCCCGTCCTCCTTGGTCTGTAGCAGGAATGCCCCTTACTCAGCAGCAGGCGGACTCGGCCATGGGTCAAGACACCCTGCTTCATGGGGAAGCCTTGTTTGTCATTGCCACCACTGATTCGGACCACATAACCCTGCAAAATACAGCGACATGTAGTAAAACAAAGGATTATGGCTCTTAAATCCTAAATCAAAGCCAATTTGAAACTTAGTTTTCTCTGGTTACTAAGTTTTGTATCTTCAATTTGCCAGCATCAACGAGCAAATTCTTTTCAATTAAGTCCTATTTCTAACCTATGTTTTACTAGACGTTAACAGTGTCAGCAATGGGAAAGATTGTTAAGAAACAATAAGTACAAACGAGCAACCAACCAGAAACAACCCTTCTAAGAACTTTAGGTATATTCTCCCCTTTGACGTACACAGAACCCCACAAGATGACAGCTCTACTTCAAGAGAAACGTGGAAGTGTAACCCAAGGTCAGAAGACAGAACCCGGAGCAGGAACCCCGCTACACAATCACCAATTAGCAATAGCACCGACGAGCTCCTGAGTAGCTAAGACCATTTAATTCGGTAACCAACCTTCCATTCTTCACCGAGAGCGTCAGCAGCAACTTCTGTGGCCATACGCTTCTCATAAAAGGTACGAAGTTTGCGTTCATCGTCCACTTCAATGAGTTTCTGGCAGCCAGTAGCTGGGAAAGAGATGTTCAGCTAAGGATTAAGCGGGGGGGGAGGAAGGGGAGAAGAGCTTTAGAAAACCGCAGAGCCACCAAAAACCCTTTATGTAACCCCCAGACGAGGAACTGATATCTTGACGTGTCGGTTTTGTTAGCTAAAGCACACGTGCGCATAATAACGCACAAGCATCACACTAAACTAGGCTTATTTTTCCTCAAGCCTCGCGGAATGACTCCGGGGCCGAAGGGCACTCCGCAGTCTTTCAGCCTGGCAGAGCAAGAAGCCCGACCCACGGGCTGCGAACTAGGCAGCAGGGCCGCATTTGCCCGGCTCGGCCCGGGGTAAAGACGCCACCATGGCGCTCCCGGCGCGGCTCCAGGCGGCTCCAGCGGTAATCGCTCGCCATCCGCTCTCCTGAGAGCCTTTGGACCCGAGAGCGGCAAGCTTTCTCCCGCCTCACACCCTTCTCCATCTGGAGCTAGGACTCTGGAGGGCCAGGACGGTGGTACTGCAAAGTACTGGGGCTCGATTAACCTTCCCCAAGCCCATTTCAAAAGCTTCCACCACTTCCTACCTTCATCTTGAAGCAGCCTACCGCCTCTGAGGCGCCACGAAAAAGAGACCCGACTTCCGCTTAGCCCACGTCTCATAGGCACTTTTAACTCTCGCGAGATAAGCGGACGCCTGGGATAGCGGAAGTGAGCGCCGGTGGGCGGTACTTCCGGAGGCGAGGTTAATTAGCATTGGGAGGTGGGTTCTGCTGGCGCTGGGAAGCCGGGTATCCCGCACAATTTCGTTTCTGAAGGGTGGGTTCTCCCTGTCCTGAACCAGGGTGGACTCCCGGCTGGGTCCCGAACACTCTGGCTTTGCTGGTACCACAGGAGAAGGGCAGGACCAGAGTTCAGCTCTTTTGGTCTCTCCTGTACGTTAGACACTGTCTGAAGATTTTTAGTTCAGAAGCTTGCGGTGCTCTGGTTCCGGTTGTTCACAGCCGGACGCCCTGAAAGCCGTGATTTGTTTTACAGCCTGTCCTCTAGCCGCTCTGCCATCATCGTCCTTCTGTCGCAGAGACACACCTTCCCATTCGCTCCGGCCTATAACCGCAATTACCCTAAGTCCAGGCCACCATCGGTGCATTCTAAATGGTCTCCCTGGCTTCTGTCTTGCCTCTGGATCTTTTACAACGAAAAATTGTATCGCTGTTGCTGGAAATGCATCATTTTCCACTGTAGTTAAATACTTCGCAATCTCCTGTCCCTGACCTCAAACATCCCACAAATTCACCTATTGTCATTTGTTAATATCATGTAGGTCGTTCAGATTAGATGTCCCAAGAAAAACCTTTCCTGTCCACGCTCCCTAAAATAGTATCCCACCTTTTATCTCTGGTATAGCACTGTTTTCCCTTCTCATACTTAATGATACATAATTGGTATGTTTATGGTCTCTGCCCTCTTCTAAATGATAAGTCAGGCCAGGGCTACTGTCTAAACTTCACTATGGAATACATAGGACACAACGAAGTGCAGGGCACATAAAGAATAAGCGTTCAGTAAGTATTTGTTAATTTATAACCCCAGCTCTGGTTAGGTATTAGTATATTACAGTGTGGTAGTATGGAACCAGCCAGTAGAGGGAGAATAAGTGAATGTATTATAGTAAATTTTGAATCTGCAGTGATGCAATTCTTAATAGTACACAAGACATGAGAAAGATACAGTGTCCTCCAGAACATTCCTGGGAAGGCAATAATGGGAACCCAGGTGGTCTAACTCTGAAGACCACACTCCACATCCTTAAAGAAGGAACATTGTCTATTATTTATTCCATATTTTTTTCGAGAAATAAAAACTCCTGCATTTCAGGTAAACAATAATTTACTTTCCAAGATGATTACACCCCTCCTCCTCCTCCTCCTCCTTCTCCTTCATCGTTGTTGTCTTCTTCTTCTCCTTATTCTTTTTTTTTTTAACATCATGTCTTCTACTTCAGTATCATAAAGTTTTGAGTTTAGGCCCGTTTCACATTCAAAATTCAAGTAGTCTACTAAGTCCTGTTTGATCATCTAGTATTAATGTATAGAATGTTGGTGAAATGACATATTTAAAACCTGTGGAATTTTTTTGTAATGAGGTGAAATTGATATAACAAAATTAATCATTTTAAAGTAAACAATTCATCGGCATTCAGTACGTTGACAATGTTGTGCATCTACCATCTCTGTCTAGTTCCAGAAGGAAACTGTGTCCCCATTAAACGATTGCTCCCCATTCCCTTTTTCCAGCACCCAATGGCAACCACAGCCTGAGTGCTGTCTCTATGGATTTACATCTTCTGTAAATGGAATTACACAATATGCGAACTTCATGTCTGGCTTCTCATGTTTTTGAAGTTCAACCACCTTTAGCATTTATCAATATTTCATTCTTTTTTATGATTAAACGATATTCCGCTATAAAGACTATAATTTGTTTATCCATTCATTCATCCATTGATGGACATTTGGATCATTTCCAACTCTTAACTCACGAGTAGCACTGGTACATTTGAGTACCTGAGGTATATACCTAAAAGTGGAATTCCTGGGTCATATGTTAATTCTGTGTTTAACTCCTGGAAGAACTGCCCAACTGTTTTCACAGCTGCTGAGCCATTTTATATTCCCACAGCAATGGATAAGTGTTCCAATGTCTCCAAATCCTAGCCAACACTTGTTAGTTATTTTCTTTTTTTATTATAGCTATCCTGGTGGTGTGAAGTGGTTTTGCTTTGCATTTCCCTAATCACTAATGGTGAGCATCTTTACATGTACCTGTTGGCCTTTTGTATGTCTTCTTTGGAAAGATAAGAAGCTATTCAAATACTTGACCCAATTGTGTTTTTTTAGCTCTGTTTTCACTGAAGTAGTAGTAATAGTGAGTTAATGTGAGACAAAGAGTCAAACCAAGACTACTACTCGGATTTTTCTTCTTTTCATGTATTTTTTTATTGTGGTAAAAAACGCAAAATTTACCATCTTAATCACTTCTAAGTATACAGCTCGTAGTGTTAAATATAATTGCAGGGCACCCCAGGTGGCTCAGTCAGTTAAGCATCTGACTCTTGATTTTGGCTCAGGTCATGATCTTAGGGTTGTGAGATTGAGCCCCGCATTTTGGGCTCTGTGCTGTACTTAAGATTCTCTCTCTTCCTCTCCCTCTCCCACTTGCTCATGTGAGCTCCCTGTCTCTCTCAAATAAATAAGCCTTAAAAAATATATCTATATCTATATCTATACATATATAGATATATAATCACATTGTTGTGAAACAGGCCCTCAGAACTTTTTCATCTTGCAAAACTGGAACTCTATACCCATTAAACAACTCCTCCTCCTCCCCACCCCAGCCACCCCACCCTTGGTAACCACCATTCTACTTGGTTTAAATGAAGTATTTCAAGTAGTCAAATTCATAGAAATGGAATTATATAGTACTTATCTTTTTGTGATGCTTATTTCACTTAACATAATGTCTTCAAAATTCACCCATGCTGTAGCCTGTAAAAGCCTTTGTTTTTAAAGCTGAAGAATATTCCGTTGTGTCTATATACCACATTTTGTTTAGTCATCTGTTGATGACTAAGTATCTGGGTTACTTCTACCACTTAGCTGTTGTGAATAAGGCTGCTGTGGCAGATGAGAATTCTACCTGAACCACCAATGTATGAATAATGCTGCTATGACCATAGATGTGAATCTGCTTAAGCCCCTGCTTTCATTTCTTTTGGATATATACCGAGAAGTGGCATTGTATATGGATCATATAGCAGTTCTATTTTTAGTTTTTTAAAAAGATTTGTATTTATTTATTTCAGACAGAGAGAGCTCGAAAGAGAGCACAAGCCGGGGGGAGGGGCAGAGAGAGAAGCAGATTCCATGCTTAGCAGGGAGTCTGACATGGGGCTCCATCCCAGGACCCTGGGGATCATGACCCCAGCTGAAGGCAGAGGCTTAACCGACTGAGCCGTCTGGGTGCCACTATTTTTAATTTTTTTTTAAGAAACTCTGTACTCTTTCCCATAACGGTCACACCATTCTATAATCTCATCAATAGTACACAAGGGCTGCCATACTCATTTTGAATTAGCTTGTCTTGTTGAGTTGTAAGAGTTCTTTGCATATTCAGAATATTATAACTTTTATTAGATATATTATGTGCAAATATGTCTTCCGTTCCGTAGGTGTCTTTTCTTTCTTTCTTTCAAGATTTTATTTATTTATTTGACAGAGAGAGAGCTAACAAGTAGGCAGAGAGGCATGCAGAAAGAAAGAGGGGGAAGCAGACTCCCAGCTGAGCAGAGAGCCTGATGCCAAACTTAATCCCAGGACCCTGAGATCATGACTTGAGCCAAAGGCAGAGGCTTAACCCACTGAGCCACCCATTTGCCCCTCCACTTTCCTGATAATGTCTTTTTTTTTAATGATTATTTATTTATTTGACAGAGATCACAAGTAGGCAGAGATGCAGGCAGAGAGAGAGAGAGAGGAGGAAGCAGGCTCCCTACTGAGCAGGGAGTCCAAGTGGGGTTCCATCCCAAGACCCTGAGATCATGACCTGAGCCGAAGGCAGAGGCTTTAACCCACTGAGCCACCCAGGTGCCCCATAATGTCTTTTGATGTACAATAGTTTTTAATTTTGGTGAAGTCCAATTTATCTTTTTTTTCTTTATGATTACACTTTTGGTGTTATATCTGAGACAAATCCATTGCCAAATCCAAAGACAGGATGATTTACTCCTATTTTTTAAAAATATTTTTATTTACTAATTTGAGAGAGAGAGAGAACACAAGAGGGGAGGAGGGCAAAGGGAGAAGGAGAATTAGACACCCCATGGAGCAGGGAGCCTGTCATGGGACTCTACCCCACGACCCTAGGATTATGACCTGAGCTAAAGGCAGATAAGTATCGACTGAGCCACCTAGGCACCCTGTGCTTTCTTTCAAGAATTGTATTGTGTTCTTATATTTGGCTTGTTGATCCATTTTGAGGTAATTTGTTAATATGGTGGGAGGTGGTGAATCCAACTTTACTCTTTTGCATGTAGATATCAGCTGTCCCACCACCATTTGTTACTGAGACTATTCTTTCCCTCATTGAATGATCTTCACACCCTTGTTGAAAATCAAATGACCATAGATGTATGAGTTTGTGAGTCTGGACTCTCAAGTCTATTCCATTGGTTTGTATGTCTATCCTTATGCTAGTACCATGCCGTTTTGATTTGTAGCTTTGTAGTAAGTCTCAGAAATCTGGAAATGTGAGTTTTGGTTTGGTTCTTCTTTTCAAGATTGTCTTAGCTCTTTGGGATCCCTTGTAATTCCATAAGAATTTTATGCCCATTTATGCAAAGTATCCCTGTTGGAATTTTGAGAGGGATTACATTTAATCCATAGATCACTTTTATCATCTGTACAACATTGAATTTTCCAATTCATAACACAATGTCTTTCCATTCATTTAGGTCTTCTTTATTTCACCGATGTTTTGTGGTTATCAGCTTGCAAGTCTTCTATCTCCTTGATTCATTTTATTCCTAGGTATTTTATCCTTTGGGATTGTTTTCTTCATTTCCTTTTCAGATTATTCATTGCTTGGGTATAGAAACACAACTGATTTTTGTGTGTTCATCTTATTTCCTAAAACTGCTGAATTTGTTAGTTTTCTTGTGGTATCTTTGGGATCTTCTATTTATGATCATGTCATCTATGAATATAGTTTTACCTCTTTCTTTTCTGTTTGAATGCTGTTCATGCATTCATTCATTCCTAATTGCTCTGCCAAGACCTTCCAGTACAATGTCAACTAGCAGCGTTGAAAGCAGGCATCCTGTGTATATAGTCTTGTCAGTTTTAGAATCATCTGAAAAATTTTGAGGCATAGAAACGATAGCTGGGATTCCAACTCTATTTTCTATTTGGTCTTTTTTTTTCTTCATGAGTAAAGCTGGAATTATAAAAGCTTCTCTTGCAAGTCAGCTGAAAGCTTTTAACTGATAAATATCTAGTGCCTATGTACTTCCTGTTGCATAAATGGCTCACAACCTTTGCTCTGAAATTTGTCATTATTCCCAAGAGACTTGACTGTGTCTACTACATTTAACTGCACTCTCTGATGTGCGACAGGCAATCTTTTGCATAAAGGGCAACTTTTTGTTTCAATACTGCATCAGAGTAATTTTAAGCATATGCTCAACAAATACCAACCCCAAGTATGCAAAATGGAACTTCATGACGCTGCTCTTTCAAGTACTTCGGTTGCATTAAGAAGCAAATGAATAGGAAACTGTCCAGGAAAGAATGGTCATAACTTAACTTTCAGCCTTGTGGCTGAGAAGTCCACTTGACACTGATTTAAGACTGGTTTTGATGCTGAAATGCTAAAATAGAAAGGAATGTGAGTCTTAGAATTAAGAAAACATGGTCTGTTGCAGTAAATAAAGAATGAGGACTATCTCTCAGAAAATATGTAGCGCCCTTTCAGGATCTCCAAGTCACAGACAGGAAGGTCTCCTGCCAGGTCCTTGTGCCAGCAGGACTGTTCACAGGCTGCTGCTGGGATGGGCTGGAGTCCAGTTCTAAGGCTGTTTCAAAATCTGTTGTTTGACCAAGTTTGACAGGCTTACTCAAAGGAGCTCCTGGATCCCAGCCAAGAGTGTCTTGGATCCAGCTCATAGGCCACTTTGGGGACTCCAGCCAGGACTGAGGTCCCCATGCCTGTTACCCCATGCACCGGTAGGTATGACTCCTCCCAAGGCCTTTTTGCATACCGTGCTGCTCACGGAACCAAAGCCAGATGGGGCTGTAGCCAAGTCATGGGGTGACAGAGCTGTTTCTGTGTCTGTGGCCGTGACCACAGTTGGTGAACCAGCAGCAGGGGTGAGGGTCTGCCTGCCTTCTTGAAACAGCTCTCCTTGGTCTAGACCTGCACTGGGGTTTCATAGTCTACCTGGATCTCGAGGCTCCCACAAAGGCACTTTGTTCCCGGTTGGATGCCAAATTATTATTGTCGGGGATACAGATATGAGCAGGGAGGTCTTTTTTTTTTTCTTTAAGATTTTATTTATGTGAGACAGAGACAGAGACAGAGAGCATGAGTGAGGGGAGGGGCAGAGGGAGAGGGAACTCAATTCCAGGACCCCAGGATCATGACCTGAGCTGAATGTAGACACTTAACCAACTGAGCCACCCAGGCAACCCTAAGCAAGGGATGTCTTATTTGGTCATCTTGCTGACATTAGTACTTTATTTGACATTAGTACTTTAAATATTCCTTTTATAAAGGTTTGACTTCTATGTAAATGTTGTAAATATTTTTTTAATAAAAGGATTTTTAAAAAATCACAAAATTGAAAAAGAAACAAATTAACTCTTGAAATATAGTCAGATAAAAAATTTCAAGAAACTTTTGAATACAGTATTCTGACTGTATATTCCCCGTGGGGGATATATTCTAAGGACCAAAAGAAGTGCAAGAAGATCTTAAATTTTACTTAGTAAATTTGCTAATGATCGTTGTATTAGTCTCAATTCTGAAACTATTTTGTGTGTATTATAAGACACAGAACGAATAAATCCACTGAGGTCTTAGGAACAAGGATTTTCACTGTGGGATATGTAAATATAGGGGGAAAATGTAGAATCTTGTGGAGTCAGATCTGAATTAGAGGTATCCATGCATATATGTATATATATATGTATATATATATATATATATATGCACACACACATAGATTGTGTGTGTGTGAGAGAGAGAGAGAGAGAGAATGGGGGAATAGGGTAGGAAAAGGAAGGGGAAGGAAGATATTTGGAAACAATGGTAACATTTAAATATGGATTATGTATTAGACTGTATTACTTAAATAATGTTAAGTTTTAGGTACGATGGTGATATTGAGGCTATGTGGCAGAATAGCCTTATTCTTAGGAAGTATCTGCTGAAATATTCAGAGGTGAAATACCATGGTGTTTGTAATTTACTTTCAAATGGCTCAGGAAAAATGTACATATACACACGAAATATATGCAATTATATATATAGCATATATACACAGGAGAGTATATATACGGGGGAAGTGGAAGCAAATATAAAAATTGTTAAATGGGTGTCGCCTGGGTGGCTCAGTCAGTTAAGCATCTGACTCTTGATTTCAGCTTAGGTCATGATCTCAGGGTCCTGGGATCAAATGGGGTGGGGGTGGGGATCTACTTGGATTCTCCTTCTCCCTCTCCCTCTGCCCCTCCCCCAGCCCGTGCGCTCGCGTGGGCGCACATTCTCGCTGGCTCTCTCTCCCTAAAATAAATAAATAAATAAATCTTTTATAAAAATGGTTTTCACCATATCCTTTCAAATTTTCTTCGGTTTTGACATTTTTCAATGGAAACAAAAAATTAAATGAACAGATTCAAGGGGTAGAATGCACAGAACTTTATAACTAATAGAAGGGGGAGTGGAGGGACAGCTGAATCAGGAATGCCACCTAGATTTCTGGCTTGTCATAGGGGTGTCATCACTGAGATGCGGAGCTTCTCAGGCAAGGCAAGAAGGGCAGACATACAGAGAGTGGTGAGGCTTCCGGTTTGGACACACCGAGTGTGAAGTGTCTAGGGGATACACAGGTGGAAACAGCCAACAGGCTGTTGAACAGACAGTTCTGGAGACTGAGCGACACAGAGAAGAAGGTGAGCTTTGAGTTGGGGACCTATATGAATCTGCTAGAGCTGCCATAATAAAATACCAAAGCAGGTGGTATTTAGGTGGTTAAACAGCAGAAATTTGTTTTCTTACAATTTTGGAGCTAGAAGTCTCAGAACCAAGGTGTTGGTGGGACTGGTTTCTTCTGAGGCCTTGCTCCTTGGCTTGTAGATGGCCTTCTTTCTGTGTCTTCAATGCTCTTTCCTCCCTGTGTGTCTGTGTCCTAATCTCTTCTCCAGTTATATAAATTAGGGCCCATTTTAAAGACCTCATTTTATTTATTTATTTAGTTTTTAAGATTTTATTTATTCATTTGCCAGAGAGAGAGAGAGAGAGAGAGATCAAACATATACATAAAAAGGGGTAGTGGGAGAAGAAGGCTCCCCACCGAGCCAGGAGCCTGATGTGGGACTCAATGCCAGGACCCTGGGATTGTGACCTGAGCGAAAGGCAGATGCTTAACTGACTGAGGCACCCAGGTGTCCTTCAAACACCTCATTTTAACTGAATTACCTCACTAAATACCTTATTTCAAACTAGTCATTCTGAAGTCCTGGGGTTAGGATTTCAATTTAAGAATGGGGGTGGGGACACAATTCAGCCCATAACAGGGCCTGAAGGTAGTCTCTGACCAGGAGAAATCTGACCAAACAGAATACTTTCTTATATTCAATAGTATTAAGTTAAATAATCCCCAAGAGCAATCAGTAAAGGTAAAATTTCCCCTAACTCACTGGTAAATGAGTTTTTCAAGTGTGTTTGGGAAACGGGATACTTTCCAAAGAGAGGCATAAATACAGAAAAGAAGAGAAGTAATAAGGGAGGAAGTGAGTTTGTACATTTCAGTGAACTCTCTCATATTTGGCCCAAGTCGAGGAAGCAGGGGGAAAAAAAAGATCATTTTGGACACAAAAAAATTAATTTCAAGGGCAATTCCTACTTGTAGGAAGAAACTAATTTTAAACATGCCCCACTGTGTTTGGGAAAGGAAGTAAAATCAAAGAAATGAAGTTAGAAAAACTCCTTGGCAATATTTCTGTAACTATATCTAGGAGCAAGAATTACAATGGATTTCTCACCCCTTAGGTCAGGGACTAAGGGATGTTTTTGCAGATTTGTGGCAAATAAGCTCTGGCATATATTTATGAAATATTTGGTGGTGGGCAGGAGGGAACAGGAATGACAAGAAAGGTACAGTAATAAACCTGGTTTATTGTTTGTTTGAATCAAATCAAGTCATTATATTAGGGCAATCTTTTTGTCCCATGTGTTTTCATTCCTTCATAGCTGTGTGACCTTGGACAGCTGACTTGCTCTCTCTGTGTCTTAGTTTCCCTATCTGTAAAATGATGGTAATACCTTTCTTCTAGAGTTCTTGTCAGGGATAAATGAACAACAAGTGAAAAAGTTAAACAGTTTTTGTTGCAGAGCAGATTCTCAGTGGAGGTTAGCAATCCCCCTCCTCCCTACATGGCATTCATCATCATGGTCAACAGCTGGGTCCCGCTAATTTTGTTTGTGTCCTGCCCACTGCCAGCAATGTTAAGTTGTGTTGCAATGGAGAGTCTTTCCCAGAGCACGTGAATCCACAATGGCCTCACTACAAGGAGGAAATGGAGGCCGAGGTGTAATGAATGGATTGATTCAGATGGCGCCGACAGCTGTGAGGAGATTCTTCGATAACACCATTCAACAAACGGGTGCCGGGCACCTACTTTATGTCAGAACCAGGCCAGGCACAGGAGATACAAAGATGGAAAAGGATGGGCCTCCTTTTCAGGGAACTTTTTATTTAATGGAAAAAGAAACATACAAGCAGGGGTGCCTGGGTGCCGCAGTTGACTGTCTGCCTTCCACCCTAGGCATGATCCCAGGGTCCTGGGATCAAGCCCCCACATGGAGCCAGACATCAACAGGCTCCCTGATCAGTGGGATGTCTGCTTCTCCCTCTGTCTTTTATCCCACTTGTGTGCTCTCTCTTGCTCTTGCTCTCTCTCAAATAAATAAATCTTTAAAAAAATATTTTTTAAAAAAATACACAAGCAGACAAAGTTGTAATGGAGATATTTAAAAGATTCAGTAATATAGCAAAAGCCAGGATACAGTCGAAGAGTCTGGATCATTCCCATCAGCTTAGAAATATGCCGAATGTCTCCTAGCTCTAAAAAGTCTCATTCTGACCCATAGCCTTCTCCGGCTGCCATTTCTTTGCAGAACCCCATCCCCTTCCTTATTGGAAAGCTATAAATAATGGTGCTAAAGATTGTTTGTGTCCTCCTAAAATTCATGGTCTGCCCCCCCATGGTCTATTGTCCTCCTAAAATTCCTATGTTGAAATCCTAACCCCCAGGGTGATAATATTGAGAAGTGGGGCCTCTGGGAGGTGATTGGGGCGGGGGAGCCCTTACGAATAAGATCAGGGTTTTGTTTTGTTTTTAAATTTTTTTTTGTTGTTTTGTTTTGTTTTTTTGTCAGAGAGAGAGAGAGAGAGCAGGAGCAAGCACAGGCAGACAGAGTGGCAGGCAGAGGCAGAGGGAGAAGCAGGCTCCCTGCCGAGCAAGGAGCCCGATGTGGGACTCGATCCCAGGATGCTGGGATCATGACCTGAGCCAAAGGCAGCCGCTTAACCAACTGAGCCACCCAGGCATCCCTTGTTTTGTTTTTTAAGATTGTATTTATTTATTTGAGAGAGAGAAAGAGAAAATGAACCCGGGACCGGGCTGGCGAGGCAGAGGGAGAGGACTGCCGGGATGACAACCTGGGCCAAAGGCAGATAGATGCATAACCTACTGAACCACCCAGGCACCCAAGGATCAGTGTTCCTATAAGAGTCCCCAAGAAAGCTTTCTTGCCCCTTTGGCCAGCAAGGACATAGCAAGAAGAATATGGGGATAGTCTGGTGAGGTTCTGCATCTGCCCCTGCCTTGACCTTGGACCTCCTGGCCTCTGGAACTGTAGGAAAAAATTCCTTTGTTTCTAAGCCCCTCAGTCTGTGGATTTTGCTATGGCAGTTCGAACAGACTATACAGATTAATTGCTATGCTCATTGTTTCCACTCTCTCACCTCACAGTCCCTCTTTTTAAAAAATGCTTAAAATTTCAAAAATTGGAAAAGGAATACATCTTTCTCACCCTGCCTTCCAGTTCCACCTCACACCATCGTTATTCAGTATTATTAGTTTGTTTATACAGAGGGTTTGGGGTGTTTGTTTGTTTGTTTTGGTACAAATGTATCCCATCTTCCTTTTTTTTTTTTTAAAGATTTTATTTATTTGACAGACAGAGATCACAAGTAGGCAGAGAGGCAGGCAGAGAGGAGGAAGCGGGCTCCCCGATGAGCAGAAAGCCCGATGTGGGGCTCCATCCCAGGACCCTGGGATCATACCCCAGCCTAAGGCAGAGGCTTTAACCCACTGGGCCACCCCGGCCCCCCCCCCCCCCCCCCCGACCCAATCTTCCTTTTTAACATAAATGGCAACATACCTTAGATGACTTGCTGCCCTTTTTGTTTTTCCCTTTACAGTACAGCACAGGGAACTTTCTCTTTTGACACAGAAAGAGCTTCCTCCAGTTGCCTTTATGGGTCTCCTCCTAGTTGACATTTAAGTTGTTTCCAGTCAATCACTATTGCAAAGAAAGCTGCAATTACTCGGGGACCCTGCGGGGAAGTCATTTCCCGTGTCTGGAAGTTAAAGTGGTAAATGACTAGAAGTCGATGTGCCTGGTATAAGTGTACAACATCTGTAACTGTGAAAGATCCGGCTGCGCTGTTCTCCACAGGGTTGTGGCGGGTCACGCTCCCGCTAGCAACCAGGAGAGAACCTGCTCCCGGCAAGGCTGGGCAAGTGTCCGCGCACACCCAGCACTATGCGGGCTGCGAGCCGGGAGGCAGGCGGGTGGCGGGGAAACACGACTCTAGGGGTCTCTCGTGGCCCCTCTGCCTGGCTAGGAGCTAGAAGCGCGTGTCCTCTGCCAGCTGAGCTCCTAATCCCCTTTTTCCCCCCCCAAGAGGCATGGAGCAGAGGAGAGGGGGCGCCCCCGCCCAATCCCCTCCGACTTCAATGTTCCACGCTCCCCGGTCAGAGCTTCCTCCGCTTCTTTTTCCCAATACTTCGCCTCTTCCCTCCCCTGCTGCCTCCGTTTCCCTCCGCGAGGGTTCCCTGTTCCCCAGCACACCCTAGTGGCAGGAGAGCGGGCAGATCAGGCGGCAGAAGTTTCTAAGGAATAACATCACCCAGATAGATGTCCAGGGGCAGGCAGAGGTCTGAGGACCAGAGCTCCAGCACCAGCCACCGTGGTTCCAATATGCACGAGCAAAGAGCCAGCGGCCCCGAGCCTGAGAACAAGAAGAAAGCAAACTTTTGGCACCCAGCGGAAGGAAAACACCACGCTCTCTAGCAAAAGCAGTGCCGAAAGGACTCAGAAGGAACTGGCTGAAGGAAAGCTTGATCCTACGTCTAAGGACAGGGCTCCACCTAAGGAGAGAAACTTAAGAATGGAGACCAGCTATACTTGGCCCGCCAGGCTCTGTTTATGAAAGTGGGGTGTTTCCTTTCTTTTTCTTTTCTGGATATCCTCCTTTCATCCTATTATCCATTTAAGGTGGCAAAGGTTACTTTCTGCACCAGAGAATCTGTGGGTCAGCTGGAGTCCTGCTAACTATTTCAAAGGTTGTGCGTCCCTCCGGAGCCGCTCAGGGTTTGACCCGCAGAGCAGAACGCGATGGGACAGCCAGACGGAGGAGCAAGAGCCAGGCGGCAGAAGTCCTAATTCACATGCGGTGTGAAGGCGCCCGAGGATTCTTCTCTGTGCCACACATTTTGTACTTTTCCAGGACAGCCCTCTGTGCGTGTGATGTACTAACTCTACCTACTGTCTGGGTTTATCTTTTGGAGACTGGAAGACTCCCCCAAGAAGGGAATGCTGTGGTCAAGAGAACTTTGTAGCTATAGATTAAATTAGGTTTACCATGCCTACTTGCAAAGTCTTGCTTCTTCCGAGTATCAATAATTATAATTATTTTTTAAAAGATTTTATTTATTTATTTGACAGACAAAGGTCACAAGTAGACAGAGGGGGGTGGGGGTAGCAGGTTCCCCGCTGAGCAGAGAGCCCAAGTCGGTGCTCCATCCCAGGACCCTGAGATCATGACCTGAGCAAGGCAGAGGCTTAACCCACTGAGCCACCCAGGTGCCCCAATAACTGTTATTTTAATGTAGTTGTAATTTATAAAATTATAATTATAATGTAGTTATAATTTATACCTCTGTTACTATGAATTAATCATCTTTTATATATTCTTCTATTCCATCTTTTATCATTTTTTTCCGATTGTATTATTAAGTGTTTCTGTAAGAAAAATTAGCCCTGCATAAAAGTTCCACATGCTTTCCCAGTGGGTAGCCTTTCCTTTTTCCCCCCCTCCTTTCCCTTTTTCTTAAAGCAGCTTTATTGAAATATAATTCACATACTGCACAATTCATCCATTTGAGGTATGCAATTCAATATTTAAAAAAAAAAACAACATATCCCAGAGTTGTGCAACTATCACCACAATGTGAAGTATTTTTCTCACCCCTAAAGGAAACCCCATACCACATAGTGGTCATTTCCCATCTCTATTTTTCCAAACTACCCCACCACCCCAGCCCTAGGTAACCACTTATCTATTTCTGTCACAATACCTTGGCCAATTCTGATATTTTTGTGTAGCTGGAACCATGCAATATGTAGCTTTGGTAGCTTTCTTCTTTCACTTTGTATCTCTTCTTTCTCAAACCTGCTCCAGTCTGGACTTTGTGTTCACTTACACTATCATTTAAAAGGTGGTAAACTAGGGGCACCTGGGTGGTTCAGTCCCTTAAGTGTCTGACTTTGGCACAGGTCCTGATCTCAGGGTCCTGGGATGGAGCCCCATGTCCTCTCAGCAGGAACTCTGCTTCTCCCTTTCCCCTATACCCCTCCCCCTACTTTCCCCCCTCCTCTTGCTCCTGCTCTCACTCTCAAGTAAAATCTTAAAAATAAAATAAAATAAATGGTTGTTGACTAGAGCTATCTTACATGGGTCTGTGTGTCCTCCTACCTCTCTAGCTGTGCCTTCTTGCTGCCTGGCTAGTTGCTCCTCCTTTACCCTCTGAACTCAGTCATTGCTCCTCTTCTCTCTTCATCTCCACCCCCTCTCAGCTGCTTATCTGGGGAGACCACTAGCTTGCTCTAAAAATCTGTTCCCCTAGAATTCCGGCTCCAGGAATATGGAGGGGACCTACATTCTGTATTCCTCCTGCTAAATACAACTTAAAACTCTGGACATTGTATACAAAACAAGCATTTGAAAGGTGGAGAGAAGAAGGCAGGCTGGCTGGAGACCTCAGGACCCAAGGAATGGTATGGTGGGGAGTTCTCTGTGCTTTCTTCTTGCCTCACACATCCCAGACTTGGAATTGGAGAAGTCAGTCACTCAAAATGCCAATAGGCATAGACCAAAAATTCCACAAGAGCTTGTTTTCTCTCTTCAGAGGACAAGACAGGGGCAGTCTGGCCGACCAGAAACATTTAGAGGTAACATTTTACTCCAGTGAAACACCACAGGAAAAACAAACAAACTATGGCCCAACCCCAACCACACAAGCAAAGGCTGAGTGGAAACCTAGACTTCCACCCTCATAAGACTATTCAGAGGTTTTCCAACAATCCTTCCAGGGGGCTGTCGGAGAGAGCTCAGTAGGGAGTTGAACTTCCAGCCCAGATGGCTGGTCAAGAGCTTGCCTGACCCGCTGTGAAGTTGGTGGAGACTATATGCAGAACTTGAACTTCCAACCTTACCATTGGTAGAGAAGAGTCTCCTCTCTGGTGTCAGCTGGACAATCTGGCTATCTATACCCACCTGGTAGAACCTCCCCTTCCCCTTCAGAGGAAGCCAGTGAAGAGAGAAGGTTTAGGTAAGATCCATAATCTGTATTATGCATAGCTTTGCATAATACAAAAATACTGAGGCTTTGATTTTAAAAAAATCACTCATCATACCAAGAATGAGGAAGATCTTAAAGTGAGAAAAAAAAGTTGTTAAAGCAGAGATGATGGAGGGATTAACATTACCAATGATTTTTTTAAGATTTTATTTTATTTATTTATTTTATGTGATCTCTACACCCAATGTGGGACTCAAACTTACAACCCTGAGATCAAGAGTGACATGCTGCTCCACCAACTGAGCCAGCCAGACTCCTCTCTATCTGAGAATCATTTTAAAACAGCCATGATACAAATACTTCAGTGAGCAATTAAGGCTATGTTTGAAATAAATGAAAAAATAGAAGGACTTAGCAAGAAAACTAAAAGTCTCAGCAAAGTAATCCAAGTTATAAAGAAGAACGAAATGGGCATCTTAGAACTGAAAAACACAATAACCAAAATAAAAAGCTCAGAGGATGGGCTGGTTGGGAGAATGGAGGGGATAAATGAACCAATGAACCAGAAGATAGAACGATAGAAATTACCTAATGTGAACAACAGATGAAATCGATTTTTAAGAATGAACAGAGCCTAAGGGAACTGAGAACTACTAAAAACCAAACCAAACCAAAAACCCAAAAAACAACAATCCTCCCCCAAACCCCAAATCTAATATTCATGTCACTGGAGTCCTGGAAGGAGAAGAGAGAGAAAGCAAGACTGAAGAAGTGCTTAAATAATGGCTGGAAAGTTCCTAAATGTGATAAGAAACATAAATCTACAGATTCCGGAAGCTGAGCAAACTCCAAATGGACTGAACCCCAAGAAATTCACATCAAGACACAACATAATTAAGATTTGAGAGGACTGGGAGACATGGCACTGACCAGTCCCTGACCTTTCCAGCTTCCTGGTTCCAGAGAGTCTGTGGCCACGGCACTACCTGGCCCACGCCCAGGCTGCTGAGAGCTTGTTTACCAATGGCTCCCGGGGTAAAGGGCTTCTCACGCACAGGCCTGAGAGGATTCCCTCTCGGCCTTTTGCCATTTGCTTTCTCAGGTGAGGGTAACTCCCTGCCATCGTGTGCCCTCTGGAATGGAGGGGACAGGTAACAACCACAGGGTCAACTAGAAATGCTGCTTTAACGGTAGCCGATAGCCGTTGCTAAAGTTTGAGTCCTTCGCCCTCACTCACGCCTTTCTGGTGCTCTCGGCTACATGGGTGCTTGTGGGATCCCCCCTATTTAGTGAAATTCATTGCTTCTTTAGCTTTTAAACTTATTACGGAAAATTTTAAAGACATACAAAGTAGAGAGACTGTTGTGACTACCACGTGGTTTTGACAGTTATTCCCTTAAAGCCAATGTTTCTCCATCTGTACCCTCAAACCAACTTCCTCCCCCATCCTTTTTTTTTTTTTTTTTTTAAGATTTTACTTACTTGAAAGAGAGAGGGAGAGAGAAAGCACAAGCAAGGGGAGCTGAAGGCAGACACTTAATCGACTGAGCCACTCAGGTGCCCCCATTCTTTCTTTTAAAAAAAGTTTATTTAAATAATCTCTACACCCAACATGGGGCTTGAACCCACAACCCCAAGATCAAGAGTTGCATGATCTCCCAACTGAGTCAGCCAGGTGCCCCCTTCCTGCATTATTTTAAAGCAAGTCTGAGAGACTGTATTTGGTCTGTAAATATTTCAGTATGTATCTCTCTAAACAATGCCTCTTTTTAAATTTTTGGTTATGGTCAGGCTTATGTTTATTTTTTTAATATTTATTTATTTGGGGGTGCCTGGGTGGCTCAGTGGGTTAAGCCTCTGCCTTTGGCTCAGGTCATGATCTCAGGGTCCTGGGATCGAGCCCCGCATCGCATCGGGCTCTCTGCTCAGCGGGGAGCCTGCTTCCCCCCTTCTCTCTCTGCCTGCCTCTCTGCCTACTTGTGATCTCTCTCTGTCAAATAAATAAAATAAAATAATTTTTAAAATCTACTTAAAAAAAGATTTTATTTATTTGAGAGAGAGAGAGCGAGCACAAATAGAGCAGGAGAGGGGGAAGCATGCTCCCCTCTGAGCAAAGAGCCCAACATGGGGCTTGATCCTAGGTCTCTGGGATCCTGACCTGAGCCAAAGGCAGATGCTCAACCTGCTGAGCCACCCAGGTGTCGCTATGGTCAGGTTTATAAAGGTATCATTTACATGTGGTAAAATATGCCTTTGTATAGTTCTGAGGTTTTATGAATTCAGTTATATAAACATTACAAACACCCCCCCCCAAATTCCCCCATACCCCTTGCAGTGAACTCCCTCTACTACCCCCAGGAACCACAGATCTGTTTTCTATTCCTTAGTTTTGCCTTTTCTAGAAGGTCATAAAAGATGGAATCATAAAGTAGTAGCCTTCTAGGGCGCCTTTTCCACATCTTCTGTGGAAACGTAGGAACGTAGGAAATCCCTGCGTTTCTTCCCCGGCTTTTGCTTAAGATGTTGGGTGGTCATGAAGAGTGTCCTTTAATCGAAATCTTACTGATTGCACCTTCGTGCTGTCCTGGCCTCTGTTCTCTACAGCCTCGCCGCGGAAACGGGGAGGAGCAAGCATCTGCATCACTCAGGAGTTCGTGAGAAGTGCAGGATCTTAGACTCTGCTCCAGACCTACGAAATCGGAACCCGCATGTTTAACCTTTTTACAAGATCCCTAGGTGACTCAGCTCCTGTGAACTGGTAGTGAGAGCCAGAGTTTTGGTTTAGATTCCGTTTTTTTCCCCCTTCAGGGAGGCAACATCGTTTATTATTTCTTTTTTTTTTTTTTAAGATTTTATTTATTTATTAGTTAGAGAGAGAGAGCGAGAGCGAGCACAGGCAGGCAGAGAGGCAGGCAGAGGCAGAGGGAGAAGCAGGCTCCCTGCCGAGCAAGGAGCCTGATGTGGGACTCGATCCTAGGACGCTGGGATCATGACCTGAGCCGAAGGCAGCCGCTTAACCAACTGAGCCACCCAGGTGTCCACGTTTATTATTTCTTAACTGGGCACACCTGCTCCTCTCTCGCCCGGCGGGTCGCTCAGGTCTGCGGGGATTGTCACCTTCCTGTCACTCAGGCCTCCATAACTGTGGCCACCCCCGAGGCTCAGCGTCATGCCTGCTGCCTCGGCCCCCTTTCTCTGGTCCTGCCCTGTCCGGTGAGTGCATTTACCCAAAGGGCTCTCAGGGCTCTCTTTGCTCATCGTGTTTGCTCATCTTTTTGTCTAATCCTGCGCTGCCCTTGGTCTTTCAACTTGACTTTTCAGTTGCTGAGAGAAGAGATCTTCCGTGGAGGTTCAGCCTGTGCCTTTAACTCAACAAGTCCAAGCCTCAATCACAATTTTTCCTCCTAGCCTCCCTTTTGGGTTGGTAACCTGGCCATCTTCTGAGCGGTCAGGCTAGACTATTTGAAGTAGTCTTCTGTTTCCCCCCTCTTTCATGTCCTACCTCTAATCAAACTATTAATTCCCCTGTATTTGTCAGCCTTCATTAGGTTATGCCAGAGTAAAGAACAGTCCCCCAAAATCTCAGTGACAAGACTGTTTTATTTGTTGGCTTACATTCTAAGTTGGGGTGACAGGTTCTGCTCTGCCCCACGTGTCTTCTTCGCTCCAAAAGCCAAGGTTGAAGAAGTAACCCAGATCTGGCATCTGGCAGAGGCCACCGAGGAAAGGCAGAACTAGGGATGGATTTCAAAGCCTCTGGTAACCAGGGAACACAGCCATTCCACCCACATTCTGGTCACAGCCAATGACAAGGTCAAGTCCCATGACAGTGGGTTAAGAAAGTGTGTTCAAGTATTTGGAATCAACAGCACAATCTATCACAACTCCTTTTTTTATATCTGGATTGCATCCCTTCTTTCAATTCCCTTTCCCCTTGCCTTAAACTTCCCTTCTCCTAGTGTAAATACCACCTGCTCTGGGAAAGCCTTTCTTGACACGGTCGGCCAAGGTCAGAGCCACTGCTGTCTGCTATCATGGTACCTGCACTTCTTTACGGCACACTTGTAATGATTTATACAATATTCAGTGTCTCACTTTCCAGACTTAAGGCTCCATCAGGGCAGAGGCAGCATCTGGTTCGCTCACCACTTTAGCCTTGGCCCCTAGAAAAGTGTCAAGGCACGTAACAAGAACTCCATAATTACATGTAAATGAATGAAAGCATGCTTTAGCCGGGCCCTTCTTATCCCTCAGCTGGATTATGGAAAGACCTCACCAACTGTTTCTGGTTCTGTGTACTCTTCAGATTACCTATTAGTCTTGTAGCTTGACTTCCCTGTCTGTGGATTTTCCAGTTGAAACACACTATTTGAAGTTTCCCGAATTATTACGCTTCCTCAGACTTTCATCCTTTTGCACATGCTGTTCCTTCTGTAGAATTCCCTTTCTGCATTGCTGTTCCTGGTAAAATCCTATTCATCTTGTACACCTCCATTCTGAGGTGATCTCTGCTGCTGGGCCTACCTTGGCTCTCAGCGCAGACTCCAGCCCTCCACCCCTTGCTTCCCCCATGTAATCCGCACATCTCCATTTTAGCAGTTATCTTGTAGTACACGGATGGTTTGTGGGCCTCTACTAGACTCAGCTCCAGGAGACCAAGAAGAATATTTTATTTGTCTTTATATTGCCCAGCCCTTAATATGGGGCCTCGCACAAAGCAGGTGCTCGAAATTGCTGTATACCCTGGTCCCCTTGCAAGCTAGTTCTCACAAAGTAACACCTTCTCTGTTGAGAAGCACCATCAAAACCCACGTTAACAAATTCCATGCACTGAAGGCGTAGGCCAAAGCCTCAGCCTTCCAATCAGAATTGACTGACTTGTGCTGTATATATACCAGTCCTAACAAATTGTTTGGGGCCCAGAGCCAAGGGCAGGAAGGGCCTCTGACGGTCTGTCCATGAACTACAGTAAATATGGCCACGTTCCTGACATGGCCACAGTAGTGTGTGGTCCTGGGGAGTCCCTGTTTTCTGCACAATTCTGAGCCTGGAGACTCTGTCTTAGATTAAAAAAACCAAACAAACCTTACTTTATTTCCTTATTTCCCTCCTGACTGAAGAGGGCAAGCAGACTCCTACCCCCTGGTTTCCACGTGCTTAACCAGGGGAAAGAGAGGACGGTCTCTTTTGGGCTTTGGTCTTCTCCTTCCTTTCACTGGTGGTGGTGGTCTTGGCTTGGATTTAACTGATTTTTTTCAGGAAACCAAAGCATACTGTCCACAGTGGAGTTTTGCCCTGGTGCACATTGACTTAAATAGTGGTTCTCCACTTTGAGTGTGGGTTGGAATCTCCTGGAGGGTTTGTTGAGCCTCAGATTGCTGGAATCCACTTCCAGAGTTTGTGAATCAATAGGTCTGGGGTATGGACCTAGAAATTTGCATTTCTAAGAAGTTTCTAGATGATGCTGAGGCTCTTGGGCTGGGGATGACTGTTTGAGAAACACTGGCCTGAACAATGAGCCTCAAGCAAGATCGTGATGAGAAACTCTGGCCAGACAGGAAAACATAGAAAATTTCACCCTTGATCATGCACTTCGTGCTTCATTGGCACAGGTGCCTGCAATTTTTTCCAAGGAAGACTTTGTGACTTGATATTTTCCACTTGTAGAACGAGTTGAACTGGATATTTATTATCAGATATTTACTTAGACCAAGTAAACATAGTTAAAAACTCTGTAAAAAGAGAAGATGCTGGCATCCTGACTTCCCTCCTCATGGATATGTATCACTGACTCATATTTAGATCCAAAGCCACACAAGAAAGTCATTGTCACAAGAAATCAGGAGCGCCCTGTTATCTGCGGTCACATCCCCCAAACTGCTTTCCCCAAGCTCTCTACTTACACCTGATTTCAGAGTTTTGTATTCAACTATTAAAGGTAGTTGCCAAGGCCTATTGTTAATATAAATCAATTTCAAAATTAACGATCCAGTGATAGGTCCTAATGTTAAATTACTAGATGACATTCATTGAAAAAGTGGCAACGATGGGGAGAGTCGAAGACAACATCAAAAAACTTTAGCACACTCCCAAGAAGAGCAATACTGGTGTCTTTGGAGAAACGTCCCTTGTGTCTCTGATGCTGCTCGCCAGTAGCCTTAGGCTTAGCACTGTCTCTCTGTGCAATTGTAATTAGAACCCAGGTGATTGGTTTTGATCTTGAACTAGGATGGTCATTGCCAGTAAGAATTCCTGAGCAGGAGGAAAACTCATCAGTCTCTAGCAGGACCTGCAGAAGGAAGATCCAGGGAATTCTACATTTCCGTGGTGCTAAAAAGTCACAGTGTTTTGCACTGTAACATCTTGAAATCCAGATACATCTTACGGTGAATGGTATCTTATAATCACTGTTGGCCAAGTGGGGGTCAAGATGTGTTGTCATTGCCTGAACATGCACAAACTCAGCGGTTAATCCTGGTGGAATGACTTGGCAGCTATAATCTCCATGTTTCTGTCAACAGATCACTTAAGGATTGTCTGGAAAGGAAACATGATGCCTATTGTCTGAACACTTTTTCTTGCAACCTCCAGGTAAGATCAAGAATGTGCTAGCATCAAAATATGTACCCTAGGTTTGGAAGCATTCAGGAGTGAAGTGTAGTTAAGAAATGCTGCATCACCAGTGCCTGGTAAATAACAATACGAGGACAGCAATGACTCAGTTGAAAAATGACTAAGTAAAAGAAGTGTGAAGAAATTAGAAGAATTCCTTAATAAGTTTATTTTGCTTGTATTTCCCTTTTTATGTACACACAAGAGTGATATAAGTATGTCTAAATGTAAAAGCTCTCATTCAATAAATATTTAAAAGTTTGAAAGATAAAAAACCTTATAAAGAGTTTAACTGGGTATATCTTTTTTTCTAACAGCAGTTCTCAACATTTTTGATCTGAGGACTCCTTTTATTCTGAAGATTGAGGATCCTAAAATTCTCTTATGTGGTAATATCAGTATTTATTATATTCAAAATTGTTTTTGAGAGAGCATGTACATGTTCCTGTGGGGGCAGAGGGGTAGAGGGCGAGGGAGAGAAATCTTAAGCAGGTTCCATACCCTGCACTGAGCCCCACGTAGGGCTTGATCTCACCACCCCGAGATCATGACCTGAGCCTAAACCAGGGGTTGGATGCTTAATGGACTGAGCCACCCAGGCACCCCTCATATTCAACATTTATTTTTTTAATTTTAATTTTTTTAAAAGATTTTATTTATTCATTTGACAGACAGAGATCACAAGTAGGCAGAGAGGCAGACAGAGAGAGAGGAGGAAGCAAGCTCCCCGCAGAGAGCCCGATGCGGGGCTCGATCCCAGGACCCTGAGACCATGACCTGAGCCGAAGACAGTGGCTTAACCCACTGGGCCACCCAGGTGCCCCTTAATTTTAATTTTTTAAAAGATTTTATTTATTTGGGACAAAGCAAGAGAGAGAGAGAGAGAGAGAGGTGGGGAGGGGCAGAAGGAGAAGGAAAAGCAGAGCTCCCAATGAGCAGGGAGCCCGATGTGGGGCTTGATCCCAGGACTCTGAGATCATGACCTGAGCTGAAGGCAGGTGCTTAAACAATTGAGGCAACCGGGCGTCATATTCAACATTTAAAGTGACTTTTAATACCAAAGAATATGAAAACACAGATTCCACAAGCTGTCAGAGAGATAATGACATCATCTAGCCTCTGAAAAACTCCGATGTGCACAGGGCAGAGAATGAGATCCAGAGATGCGGATTTGTGTTGGCATGTCCACAGGAAGAGAGTTTCCACCTTGTGGATATTTATTTATTTGAGAGAGATCACATAGGCAGAGGGAGAGGGAGAAGCAGACTCATTGCTGAGCAGGGAGCCCGATGTAGGGCTCGATCCCAGAACCCTGAGATCATGACCTGAGAGGCAGAGGCTTAACCCACTGAGCCACCCAGGCAATAGATATATTTCCACTTAAGTGCTGGAAGGAGTACAACGTGGAAAACTGGTGTTGGACCATTGGGAGCGCTGTGAAGCATGGAGAAATGAGCTGATTAAATGTCCTCTGTGGCTGTGAGGAATATTCCCCCAAACCCCCAGCTCACACCAGGTGTCCTGCAGGCCTGAGTCATTCCAACCTTAGGAGAAGGTACCCATGAACCTGGGTTCCAGCACGGTGGAACTGGCTGTCTAGGAGGAGGACAAAGTTGGGACAGAGGAACAAAGAACTGTGATTTGCTCCCCAGAGGAAGAAAGTTGGGTTTTCCTGGAGACTAACAGAGGAGTTGGGGCTTGTAGTTTCTGGAGATCTGGGGAGGCCTGCAAATGCCTGTGTGGGTATCTGCCGATAGATGCTGGAGGCCAGCCAGGGTTTGCCTGGACCGTGGGGCGGAGAGAGAGGGCAGTTCCTGGGGAGCTCAGATGGGGCTTTAGAGACTACAGCAGCAAAGTAGTTACTAGCCAGTCTGAGATCATCCTGCATGAGTTTGATTTCTAGCTCTGCCTTACTGGCTGGAATGGCATTGTCACTAGAGCCCACTTCACAGGATCCTCCTGGGAACAGTAAGTGACACATGGAAGTTCCTCAAACAGTGCCTGGCGTATCATCAATGCTATACATATGCCACCATCTCTTGCACTTTGGATGTCCTGGAGAGGTCATACCTGCCACACCGTGTCCTCCGAGAGTTGCTATGGCTAAAGTTTCACCCTGTGTTTAATTGGAGACCAGAATAAAGCCCTAAGGCTGGAGTCCAGGGGACCAAGAGCATCCTGGAAATTGCAGAAGTGCTCTACTGAACAGCGGGTGGCAGAGGCTGTGGTGGGGAAGGTCATCGAGCCGGCCACTCCACCCTGTAAGGTCTTCCTTCTCTAGCCCATGGCACTGGGTCCTGCTCAGCAAACCCTCACTGGCTTCAGAGGGACTGAGGGCTTTTCTTTCTTGAGTGTGAGCAGCGGCGTCCCACGCAGTGCACAGGTAGATCAATGCCAAACTCCTTGAGAGTCCACCGGGGCCTGGAACCTTCAGTGGGTGGCGCGAGTGGTGGCGCCTGTGTGTCTGAGCCGGGGAGGTGGGCGTGGGCAGGCATGGGCAGGCACGGGGCCGACCGTCAGGGCTTCTGCCACCTGCCCTAGCATGGCTATCTGGACTGGCCCGGACCTCTGTCCGCGCTTCCGGACTGCCCCTCCTCCCACACGCATCCCGCCCCCAGGGTGGGCGTGGCCTGCTCGTACCCTCGCCTTCCCCTCCAGGGGGCGGAGCTGGGGGAGGGGTTCACGAGTGAGTCACGTCCAACAGGCGGAGCGCAGCACTAGGGGGCTGGCTGGGGAGGCGCCACATCCGGCGGCTGACTGGTTGTGTATAAAACCGAGGCCGCAGTAGGCGGCTTTCAGCAGCAGCCCTGGGCTCTTCTCGGCTGCGGGAGCAGCTGCTCCAATGCCCCACAGCGGCCATGAGCATCCCGCACTGGTGGGACCAGCTGCGGGCAGGCAGCTCGGAGGTGGATTGGTGCGAGGACAACTACACCATCGTGCCTGCCATCGCCGAGTTCTACAACACGGTGCGGGAGCGGGAGCGGGAGCGGGGATGGCAGGCGGGCTGGAGGGAGGGGACCATCCCTAATCGTGGCTGCGCCCGGAACCTGGACATGGGTCCCTGCGTGTATCTGGGGTATGCTCTCTCCAGGGTCAGGGTCGGTCCGTGCGCCCCCTTCTCTGCGCTCATTCCAGCTCTCCATCTGTCTGTCATCTTCTATCCCTATCCCGACATCTGGGCTTATTCACCCCTTGTCATTTCCTTCTGATGGCTCTATTGTCTTGTTGACCGGCATCTGTCCCGAAGCCGGTGGTCCGCGCCAGCCCCTCACCTAGGTGGGTGACTCAAGGACTGGTGAACCCGCCGGGACAATTCCCTTCCTCCCCTAGGATCTCTGTGGCGTGACGCACTTGGGTCGCATTGTGCGGTTTCTCCCTGAATACCTGCTCTAGGAGTGGGTGGGGGGGAGGGGAGTTCCCGGGCAGGTTTCAGGGGCAGGGCCCACTGCCACCGTGCTGATTGGCCCCGCCCCGCTAACACACCAATAATAGGTCGAAGTACTTTGGGCCAGAATCACGTTGTTACTAGTTCCCATTTCTTTGCCTTTAGTTTCCAGGCTCAGTCCAGCCCCTAAGTCAACTCCCCCAGGCCTGTGCCCTCTCCAGCGATTAAGCCTGGGGAGTGAGAGGGAAGTTTGGGAGTGACTGTGTGCGTGTTTCGTGGGCTTGCCTTGGTCCCACTACGGGCAGGCTGAAACTGCCCCACCGCAGTAGTGGGTGTTGCTGCTGGTATTTATGGGAGGGAAAGCTTGATGCTGGAAGGAAATGCCTCTTCTTTTCGCTGTGCGGTGGCTCAGGATTCTCAGACCAAATGGAAGACTCTGTATGGTCATTTCTGCGGCTGCCAAAACACACACAAAAACCCAGGAACTCCTGGTTTACAAGTCCCTGTGAATTTGAGGTTGTTCGTTAGGATTTTCTCCTTGGATTTGCTGGAGAGAATGTACTTGGCATGAGTCAGTCTGGAGGGATCTCTGATGAAGCTGGTCACAGCCCTTTCATTCTTTGATGATGAAACTGAACTCTAGAGAAGGGAGCAGTCATCCTCACGTTTCTGGCACAGTCCAAAAGTCTACACTCTCCCTCCTTTCTCTCTCACAAACACTCCTGCTTCTTAATGATGACCAGGTTAGTACTTCAAGAAAACCTGCCCTCTGCTGACCATCGATCCTGTGAAAGACTAGTGGAGGTGGCTACAGGTCACCTGTTGAACCCCTTCTTTCATAGCGTACTCTCAGGGGTAGAAAGGGGCACACAGTACTGGAGCTGGCTGGGTACTGTGAGTACCCAGAGCTCTTCACTGTCTGTGAGTGATTAGCCTGGCTGGTCCTCCTGACAGGCTTTGTTCTTTGCAATACTCCTAAACCACAAAATTTGCTTTAGCCCATCGGAGAGCTTTAAATCTCAGAGAAGTGTTTGGTCTCCAGACTTTCTTGAGTCTGGGTCCAAACGAGCTTAGCAAAAACTTTCCCTCTCTCTGTTTCCTTGCCCTACTTATCTTCTGAAGCTTATCACAGGACAAACGCAGGCTTCTCTCTCTTGTATTGAGGAAGACAGTGAACTATTACCTGGCGATAAACAGCTTATTAAATCCTCATAGGAAGGCAGCAGGTCTAATTATCCCTTTTAGAATAATCATTACTAATTTTGAGGAAAAGTTTAGGGAACTGAAGATAAAAATCAGGGCATGACTGGGAGAAGGATCTAGAACCTTCTTAATGGGTCTCGGGTGTAGCACATCACTACTACAACTTACGTCACTACTGGCTACCATTAATTGTTTGCTGGGCGTTGAAGCTCTGCTGTGTAGTGCACAATCACCCCCCGGTGGTGGGCTCTCGTCATTAGATCCACTTGATGAAAGGAAGAAACCAGGGTCTAGAGAGATGATGCAATTTGCCAAGGTCAAGAAAATGGCAGAATTAGAGTTAGACCTTAGTCCATTTGACTCTACAAAGATACTTCTCCTGAGGATGCAAATATCACGTAGCTGCTTTTGACTTCTTTATTTTGCACAGCACAGCTGTTTATAATTCAGTCGTTCTCTAACTGAAAACTCCTGCATTGGGACCATTTGATCTACAGGATAGAATTCATGCTGTTGGGTATGAAAAAGTTTGTGTAGTTATTTGTTATAGTTGTTTAAAATGTTCACCTTAAAAATAAAAGTTACTTTACCAGCAAACATGGGTTTATTTTGGAGTAAGAGAAAATTGCCATTCAGGACAAGCAAGCTATAGCAAAAGCATAGGCAAGACCAACAAACAAAGGAGAGGAATGTTATCTTATGGAGAAGGAGGAAGTCCGGAGGGGTTGTTTTGAACTGGAGAAAAGCAAAGAGTTCAGGGTGATTGTTTCTCATTGGCTGAGGGGCAGGGGTAGTGGATTTCTCGTGGGAGATACAATGTACATCTTTCCCTGTTGGGACCTGGAATAAGTTCCTTGGGAATCTTCTGTTAGGGGTCTCTAATTCATATTGAGTGGTGTGGGCTTCCCCTTCCAGCCTTCCCGCGGAGCATCCCCAGGCAACTTCAGTGAGGTTTCCACTTAATTAATTTTCACAAATAGTAGCACCATCGGGGTAAAAAAATAATCAGAGCATGCAAGTTATAAAGTGAAAAATCTGCTTTTTTTGTGTTATCTTTTCAGATCTTTTCTCAGGCATTGTACAAAACACAGGCATTTGTGTGAGTATATAAAGTACATATGTAAAATGTGTACACCCAATATCTAAGTTTTCATTCAACCTAGTTGAGATCATACTACACAGACTCCTTTCGATGTCTTCACTTAATAGATCTTAGAGATGGTCCTAGACTGGCTCAGAGTTACCTTCCTCTTTACAGTGTCTAATCAGTATTCTACTGAATGGACTGACTGTGATTTATTTAACCACTCAATCTCTTATTGATGGACATGTAGTACATGGATTTCTGTTTTATGCTTTTGAATTGGTTTTGGAGCAGTGATGCAATGAATATCCTTATGTCTGCTTCTGGATGGACTCATACAAGTATGAATCCTCTGGAGGGAATTGCTGGATCAAGGAGATAGTTTACTCAGAGACTGATAATCATTGTTAAATGGCCCACCAGAGAGAGTACCCTGGTTTATAGTATACTCCCACTGACAGGATTTGGGTAGACAAAGCCTTTTGCTTTGGGGCCCTGCAAATCTCTATTGCCTCAAGACTTGTCATCATCCTTTGCTTCAGCCAAGCCCACATCTCCCTTACAAGAACATGTCATGTTCTTCCATAGCCTTTTGCTTCTGCACATTTTGTACTGTTTCTTCCATCTACAAGTTTTATGGACTTTTGGGTTCCTTTTTATGTTTTAAGTTTCCAGGCTCGAGTCATACCAAAGAGAAGGACTCTAGAATGCACTGCTTTAGAGAAAAGTAGGGTCTGCTTTTTAACCACTGGGCTTTGCTTTTGGGGACTCTGTTGCTGGGCAGTGACTCAGGGGCTCAGGAGGAAATCCACTGGTGCTGAAAAAAGTCTCCAAGCAAAATATCGATAAAACCAGCCCATCATCTGTTGCCTTTCCCAATGAGCTCTGCTACCCATCAAGATAAGGAAGGTAGTTCTCCGGATGTGCTAAAGCCCATGTCCCTATAGGGCAGAATGACCTATATGTCCTGTCTCTGTTCATGGCTCGATCTGTCTGTTTACTGGGCAGCTACTGCGTGCGTGTCACAGAGACCACACCTGCAAACAGTCATTTGGGTGGTGATGGCCAAACCCAGGGAGGTGCACAGGTTTACAAGGGTATTATTGGTATTCCACATGGGGTTGGGGTACTGTGGAGGAATTTTGCAAGAAGTCTTCTGAGTGGGGTGGCCAATGTGTCCTTGCTTGTCCAGGCCTTGCCCGTGTCCCGGGGGACCCTCCTCAGTCCCAGGCAGGCCAGCACAGCTGGTCATCCCAGAGGCGTGAGGGGAGCAATGGAATGGAGGATTAGACATCTGCATACAGTTAAGAGGCCCAGACCTTCTACCCAGCCGGGAAATACCCCTTAGCTGTTTCTGAACCTTCTGTTCAGAAAATCTCACAGCCTGTTGCTTTGTCAGCATTTACTGTCCGCCTGGGAAAGCGCACACTCCCATGCGTTGGGAGGAGATTGCCGCCTGTTCCTGAGATTATTTTGGGGCGATGTTATGGAGGAATTCATGGAATGAGGAACTTTCTAAGGAAATAATTAATACATTTTAAAATTGTGGTTTCCTTTTAATTAAAACAATCTGCTCTGCAGACATTAAGCTAATTAGTTCTCCAAAGCAACAACAGGCTTTAAAAAATACCCCTTGGCTGAACTATTCAACTTCAGTAACCCACACAATTGTGAGGGGAAGTTTCATTTCTCAGAAGAAATGGAGCCACTGAATGTGTGTTTTAACCAGGACTTGTTTGCTTTTCTGTGTTTCTTTCGGAGTTCCTTCCTCTTTTTGTCTTGGGGAGAGAGTGTCCCTCTGATTTGGTCTTTCCCTTTTCATAGATGGAGGGCTTTAAAAGGCATGGTGGAGGCGGGCGGTCATTGGTAGAAGGGCTATGAAGAGGCAATAAGGTGATTTCCGTGTCATTGGGGAGATGTTCAAATGGTGCTTCTAAGTTGAACTCCTTAATATGTGCATTTAGAAAAATGTTTGAGGTCCCATGACTTTCCTTCAGGTGTAATGAGTGACTTCATGTCACTTTGTCATTTACACTTCATGTCATTTACACACTTTTTCACACTTTGTGTGTGAAAAGTGTGTAAATACATTTCAACGTGTTTAACACAGAAGCCAGCATTGCACCGTATGTTACCCAGAATTTAAATACAAACTCGAAAAGGCAAAAGCAAGGGAAGAACACAAGTTGACAAAGCCAGGTTGTGGGGACAGCTTAGCAGATGGCTTTACTTGGCTGGAGCAAGGGAGATTGCAAGGATTTGAGGGAATGAAGACCTGATAAAAAGCAAAATGTGTCCTGCCCCACCCCCGCCACTGACATTATAGGAGAGGCTGGTCCCTGGGGCTCCTTCCCCTGGGGAAAGACTAGATAATCCCCCACATGTGGCACTTACAGCAAGTGAGGTCAGTCTGTCTGAACTAAGAGGAAAAGTTTGGCGTAGGCTGTTGTTGAAGGAGAGGAGGAGTAGAGTGATGATGTTCTAATATGCACTATGTATGTATTCACACAAATGCAAGGAAAGGGGCTCAAAGACTGTGAATCTGAGGACAGGGGGTATCCCCTGGGAGCAGGATGGCAAGGAGACTTGAAACAAAATTACAGAACGAAACAGGAGAACACATTGATGTCTAAAAGGACAAAGATCAGGTTTTGAGTTATCTCTGATATAATAATTCCATTTTCTCCTTCTCCCCCTTTTGTTCCTTCTCTGCCACATTTAAATCATATCACAGGTACACAATGCAGGGATAAGTCAGAATTTTTAGAGAACGAGGGAAGAGTTCAGCCAATGAGGTCAGAGTGTAGCTGGAGGGAAGGGGGTTGGAGGGGAAAATCAGCTCTGGGCCTCAGAAACAGCTTAGGGCCCGCCCTTGCTCTGTGGGTGATGGCCTCTTGGACCTGGGCCAGCCTGCCAAGCCCTTCTGGGTGCTCACGCATTGCCCCTTGTAAAACAAGGGATGGTCTTGAAACACTCTCATCTTTACTCCTGAAGAACGCATGTTCTTTAAAGGATTCCTTGGAAAGCTAAAGGCTGGGAGAGTAAAACAACAGCTTACTGCTGACAATGTATGCAGACCGTAGGCCCAGTTCCTCTTTACCTGCTGCTTAGTGACTGAGAGTGGCCCTATTTCTAAGCTTGGAGACTGCACCCCAGCTGGGACATCTGAGACCATTTATCCAAACCCTCACCCTGGGTTGCAAGTAGCTTATGGGCCTTTCAGGTAAGAAGGAGGAAGATATCCCCATCAGAGCAGATGAACTAGAAGGAAAGTACCCCTTTTCTGCACAATGGGGCAGCCCCACTGGGGATTTCAGGCTTCGATCTTAAACCTCGGCAGCGACCCTGCACCCATCCCACCCCTGACACAGGATCTGGTTCTCCACTTGCCACTGATTTAATTCCCTCCTCTCTTCCCTGCCTTTCTAAAAGTGGTGTCCCTTCTAACCTTTCCTGCTCCTAGATGTTGAAAGAGGCATGCCTGCCTAGGTCACTGACGGTCCCAGTCTTAACCTGTCTGCCTCAGGGTCTGGTGTTTGCTGACGAGTTTGGTCTAGTTGTGCACATGCACAGTTTCCTACGTCTGGTAAAGCCTTTCTACCCAGGCTCCTTCAGCTCAACTCAGATACCCACTCTCACGGCGGGTATCTGAGTTCCCTTGGGGCTGCCTCTGTGTTGTTCAGCGGCGGGGACTGGACTGGTCTTTGGAAAGAACCCAGGTCCTTGATTTTCTGGACTTCATCTGCCCCAGCCTCCTACCTGTGAAATTGTTTTTCTAGTCTTTTTTTGTGGAACCCTCTTATCCCTTCCCCATCAGTGTTGCTCAGTTTGACTTAGCTGTGGTTTTCCCATTCCACACGCTTCCTGCTGTCATTTATGAGTCACAGTTAGAAAGGAAACTTCAAAAGCTGAATGTCCCCACCACTTTGTACCTTGGAGGATGGCCTTCATTAAGAACAAAAACAACCAGAAAATAACACGCGTTGGCAGAGTGGTAGGGCTACGAGAACCCTTGTATGGGGCTGGTGGGAAGGTAACATGGTCCCCCCATGGTGGGAAACAGCTTGGCGGTTCCTCAGTAAGTTAAACATGGAGTTACCATGGGATCTAGCAATGCCAGCTTGAGCAGCCCCAGTTTGCAACAATCCGTTAATGAGGGAACAGATAAACAATGTGGGCTTCAGATGATGGAATATTATTCGGCCATGAAAAAGCAGAAAGTACTGAACGCACCGCAACATGGATGAACCGTAGACACGTTGTGCTAAGTGAAAGAAGCCAGACACAAAGGTCATAGACTGTGATTCCCTTTCATGAAATACCCAGAATACATACACTCATAGACACAGAAAGCAGATCAACAGTTGCCAGGGGCTGGGCAGGGGGGTAGGGAGGGAGCAGAAAGTACCTGTTTAATGGGTGTAGGATTTCTCTTTGGGGTGATGAAACGTTTTAGAGCTAGATGGAGGGGATGGTTGTGTATTCCGAGGGCATATAATGACATAGAATTGTACACTTTAAAATGGTTAATTTTATGTGATGTGAATTTTGCCTCAATTTAAAAAAAAATTTGGGGAAAAAAAAACGGGAGCTGGCTGTGACCTCCTAAAAACAAGAAGACAAAAAAATATATTTAAAAAAAACCCTAGAGGTGAGGTTCCAGAGTTACACTGACCTGTATGGTCATCACTGGGCACTTGTGGTTGTTGAGCATGTTGAGTTTGGCTAGTCCATGTGGAGATGGGCTGTAAGTATGAAGTTCATCCTGGACCTCAAAGCTTTATGTGAACAACAGAATGGAAAATACCTTGTTAATGATATTTAAATAGTGATTAAGGGTTGAAATGACAATTTGAATATATTAGAGAAGATATATATATTTTTTGAAAAGCCAGATGCCCCGTCCCCCACCGGATAACAGGCTTAAATCCACACTAAAATCTGAAAGTTTGATCTTTACTTAAAAGTAGGTTTGATTAGGGGAAGAAACTGACAAAGGCAGGCATGGGAAACTAGGAAGCATCTTGCCTTCATGTGGGAGGAAAAAAGCTGGCCTTGCTAGCAGAAATTTTGGGGAGATGGAATGTCTAGTTCTTGCCTCCATAATAAACTTTATTTTTTACCATTACTTAGTGTAGGCCTTACTTTAAAAAATGTACATTCAAGTAGAGCAAAAGGCTTTACAGGTAGTCTTGTGCAGAAAAAGAAGAAGATCCTTGGAATCTGGACAGGGGGCTGGGCAGCTTTCATAGCTTGATCATGGGAGCAGCTATAAAAATGCTGCAAGAGACAGGGAGAAGCCCCCAAATGGCCATTAAAGAAGGCTTAAATTTCCCTGTATCTGTAGTTTAAAAATAAATAAATAAATAATAAATGATAAATAAATAAAAGATGTAACAGCTTGAACAAGATGTGTGGCCACATCCATCTCAGTTTGGAAGAAGGGTCATATTTGGAACACGCTGCTTTGTTTCTTTGCCCTTTTACTTAATATTCATCTTTTCATTTTACATCCTCCCCTCCCTCCCCCAGATCAGCAACGTCTTATTTTTCGTTTTACCGCCCATCTGCATGTGCTTATTTCGCCAGTACGCAACATGCTTCAACAGTGGCATCTACCTAATATGGACGCTCTTAGTTGTAGTGGGTAAGTGGATTCGTGTCGGAGCAGGGGCCGAAAGGGAGGAAATGGAATTCTGCACACTTCCTGTCCTATTTGAACATTATGTTTTTGTAAACCAGAGTCACCCTGACGTCTCCGTGAACTTTTATTTTGCTTTGACGCCCGAAGGAGGATGCTTTTGAACACAGGCTGGATACTGGGGTGACTCTAATGATTGCTTCATGGCTTATTTCCGTAAGCCTGTTGGTGCTGTGCCAGCGCCATTTTCTGAGGACTTCAGAAGAAAATCACACAAAAAAACGATTGAACTCTGATGAGACTTTAGTCTAATGGATCAAAATGAAAAAAGAAAATTCTTGATGTTTGATCTTTCATTGTTCTGGGAAATGCTTGTATAATTTCCATTTCCTTCCACAGGCGGATTGGGAATTCTTAACAGTGAGAGAATGTTGACTTTTATTGACTGTATCTTCCCCTGAAGCCTCCACGGAGGAGGACCCAGTGTTTAACTGTGGCATTATTCGAGTTCTGATGTGCTGACCTTGGGGCCCTGCTTGAAATCCTCTCTCTAGGCTTCAAGTCTGCATGCCTAGGGGGTGTGTGTCTTCCTTCAGCTGCTTCTTCCAGTGAGAGTGTGATCTGGTGATTGTAACAGTGGTTGGCTGAATGGCTGGCCTTTGTTGAATTTGAGTCTGTTCTTCTGTGGTGACCTTTTTTTACTGGTTGTAATTGATTCTAGGAATTGGATCCGTCTACTTCCATGCAACTCTAAGTTTCTTGGGTCAGATGCTCGATGAACTTGCAATCCTTTGGGTTCTGATGTGTGCTCTGGCCATGTGGTTCCCCAGAAGATACCTACCAAAGGTCTTTCGGAATGACAGGTAAGCTTGTGCTACAGTTTTGTATTTACTGCTGAATGCAGTACCCAGCATCAGGAAAATAGCAGGCAACGGAGCCTCACCTGTGTTGAGCTTATCAGATACTTGTTTAATGTCCACTCTTCATTCTGTGAGACCGTAAACTGACAAACGAGGGAATTTTAATATGCTTGGTGAAGAATTGATGGGATATTTAGGATAAAAAGTCAAATGTCTCCCTCATAGGATATGAATAAAAGTGGAAAGATTTTCAATGGGGGAGAAATCACTGAGGGTAGTTCAAAGACCTTTGATTTTCTGCTAGAACATTTCCTTGAGTCCAGTCCAGTTCTTTGACTTGATAAGTTTATGGTAGAATTCCATTAAGGAATTGGTTCTTGTAGCTGTAGATCCCATGGTTGTCAAATGGTATTGGTTTTACTTCTGCTAAGATCTAAACACACACACACACACACACACACACACACACACACACACACACACACCCCTCCTACCTGGAAATCCAGATTTTCAGGAAGGGATGCATTTCAGTGTCTGTTGTGAGGCTTAAATGATTATTTGTCCAGTAAGTATTTTTGTAAACACTTAAAACACATTTTTTTCTAGGCACTGGGATATAGCAGTAAATAAAACAGTGGAGTCTCTGCCTTCGGTGAGCTCCTGGTGAAATTGGGAAGCCTGCAAATCAATGAACAAAGAAACAATGCAATGTTAGGATAAGTGCTATGGTTAAAAAATGAAGCTGGGAAGGGGGTAGAGGTGACATGGGGTGCTCATTTGGAGTTTGGTCAGGGAAAGCCTTTCTGAAGAGCTGTGTGAGGTTTGTCAGTATCTGAAGGAACCGGAGAGAGTCAACCTCAGAAAGATGAGAAATGCTTCTAGAACATATGACCCACATATATTTCTCTGTAGGACACTATGTTTTACATGGACCCATATGTATATGGATAAATAGTCTAAAAACATGGATTCAGTTAAGCAAGCTGTGTGTACCCAGGGAAGAGCTATACTAGGAGAATAAAAGGACTCCCAACAGTTTTCCTGGTGCTGTGAACAGGAAGAGGAGTTTTGGAGCTATTATAGCCAAAGGCGGTTCTCTATGGATGGAGGTCAGGAAGCGTCCATAAAACATACTGGCTGCAAAAAGCACATGGTAGAACTGTGTGGGGGATACATATCATAATTTTAGAACAAGTTAGCTAGTTTCTTTTTGAGTTTATGACTGTGTGCACAGCTTAGTGTAGGGCGCCTGGGTGGCTCAGTGGGTTAAGCATCTGCCTTCAGCTCAGGTCGTGATCTCAGGGTCCTGGGATCAGGTCCTGTCTCGGGCTCCCTGCTTGGCAGGAAGCCTGCTTCTCCCTCTCCTAATCCCCCAGCTTGTGTTCCCTCTCTCGATGTGTCTCTCTCTGTCAAATAAATAATAAATAAAATCTTCAAAAAAAAAGAAAGAAAGGAAGAAAAGAGATGCCAAGAGGAGGAGGATAAACAACCACTATCACTGGCTATTCTTAGGAACGGGGGGAGGGAGTTGGGGAGAGATCTTCCACTTTTACCTTTAATCTATACTGTTGTGCAGTTTTGTTTTGTTTTAAACAAAAAGCACATGTTACTTTTTAATACTAAAAATGTGCTTTTCAATGAGGTAGGGAGAAAACATACTTCAGGTGAACTAGCTGTACAGTGTTCATTGTACAGAGCAGGATTTGAATTAAATATTAAGTATTAAGAATATTAAGTATTTTCTTTGAGTATCATTGAGCAGATAAAGGATCTTTAAGATTACTTATCCAAAAAACTAGAGTGAGCAAGCCAGCTGTTGACAAGAGGGGACAAGAAGTGTGTTCCCGGTCTCAGGAGAAACATGGTCTCCATTGGCTATGGCCTTCTCCTCAGTGGAGGAGGGAGGCTCAGTGTATGCAGATTGGCTTGGGTGGTCTGCAGCTCCTTGTCTTGTTGTGCTTGCTTGTCTGGCTTCAGGAGAATGAGTGGGGGTGCTTAGAAAGCCTGGTGAGTTAGAGAAGGGGGGCAGGGTGAGGGCAGAGGCAGGCAGTGCCAGGTAGCGTCATGAGGGGACTTCACAGGCAGGGTCTCTTGGGCTCTGCTGGAGGAACATCATTTACCTTGGCGTTTCCTGTCATGTCGGAAGGTGGCCACCAGTCTCCATCCCTGCCCTGAGCCTGGTGGGTGATAGGCAGAGAGCTGAGGAACCTCTTTGCTCTTAGATCTGATCTTTCAAGTCCTGGGAGCTGAGTGGGAAGCCACAGACAGGAGAATGGTTTTGTTTGTGGCACTCTGGGGATGCCACTTGAAATTCCATGTGACAGTTTTTAGTGTGTTCATAGTAGAGAACTTTTTTCTTTTTCATTTTTCTTCTTCTTCTTCCTTTTTTTAAGTAGGCTCCACACCCAGCTGGGAGCTCAACACAGGGCTTGAACTCAGGACCCTGAGATCCAGACCTGAGCTGAGATCAAGAGTAGGATGCCAACTGAGCCACCCAGGCTGCCCCTGTTTTTTTCATTTCTTGAAGTGAGGACTGAGGGAATGTTACGAGCCGGAGAAGAGAAAATGGGATAATGGATGTTATCATAAAGCCTGATGCAGGGCTCGATCCCAGGACCCTGGAATCATGACCTGAGCCGAAGGCAGAGGCTTTAACCCACTGAGCCACCTAGGAGCCCCCAATCCAGTTTTTGAGTCCTGAATTCCCAGGCTGGGGTCTGGCCATGCGGCTCTGGCTGGATGACTGGGGGCCTGGGCCTTGGACTCTCTGGGCCTTATCAGCTCCTTCCTTAGAAAAGGACATGGGTGGACCTTCCAGGACCAGATGCTATAATCCTGTGACTATCATGGGCAGGGGTGGTTCTATATAGATTACATTTTAGTCCTAAATGGTAGTTTAAAGCCATGGATTTTTTTAAAAAAAGATTTTATTCATTTATTTATTTGAGAGAGAGAAAGAGAAGGGGAAGGTGAGAGGGAGAAGCAGACTCCCTGCTGAGCAGGGAGCCTGATGTGGGACTCGATCCTGGGACTCTAGGATCATGACCTGAGCAGTTGGTCAACCAACTGAGCCACCCTAAAGGCACCCTAAAGCCGTGGGTCTTAACCAGGAACACTTCCATTCCTTGAGGGACATCTGGGAAGTTTGTGAACAGGTTTTGGTGGTTGCCGTGATGGAGGTTTTATCATCCATAAAATTCATTTCACTTTGGAAGAGTAAAGAGGGCATTACCAGGTATTTGCTACAGAAAAGGAGCACAGGGTCTGACAGGGTTGCAAACCTCTGCTCTAAGGGGTGGCTCATGGAAACACCAGTAGCAGCTTTGTTACGTTATGTTGATGCTGTTGGCAGTTTTGATTCGGGGGAATCGAGGAAGCCGGGGTGATCGGGGTTCCCTGACCTGGTGTTCCACTTCGAGCCCATAATGGGCTGGAAAGTGGAGAGCCCGACCAGAGACCAGGGGTTGCCGGGTGTCACCGACATGACAACACTCTGTCAGAGCCCTTTGCTCCTGGCTGTGGCCAGCTCTCTTGTCCCCAGGACCTCGGGTGACTCTGGGGTCGGCTGGGCTGGCTTGTGTGGACTTCTGCCGGTTGCAGTGTTGTCTACTTAGCCGCCTTGGTGAAGCGCATTCCTCTGCATCCTCTGGACCGATGTGGGCGGTGTCTGGCTCTGTTCTCCTTAAAGAAAGTTTGGTCAAGCTTGCTGCCTTTGAAATGTTTGGTAATACCCTCCAGAGCCTCTGGGGATTGCTACACCAGCCCCGTCAGATTTTCCCTGAGAGGAGCTATTATTCACAATAATGTTATTTAAAATAGCATTTATTCTCAGACACTGGGAATGGTAGCAGTTAATAGTGGATTCTATTAGCACATGCTGTGTACCAGGCACCATGTTAAGGGCTTTAATGCTTCTAGAAACACCATGGAGTAGCAGGTCTTCATGTTCATATGGGAAACATAAGGCTTGGAGGGTTTTGGGACTTGCCAAGAGGTACCACAGCTACTAAGTGATGAAAGCAGCAAGTGAACCCACATCTGTTAGCTGGAAAATCTGGGCTTACATCATTGTTGCCTTCACTAACTCTTGAACCATTGATCTAAAGAAGTAATGCAACTCACAAGTGGTTTTTGTTTTGTTTTTAGTTTTTGTTTTGTTCTGTTTTTTTGTTTGTTTGTTTTTTGGGTTTTTTTTTGCTGTTTATTCAATCTAAAAAGGCTGAAAAGCTCAGTACAGGTCACAGAACCTCAAAAACCCAGTGAAAGAGTTATTGTGGGTCCCCAAGGGCCATTTGCAATGATGGGGGATGGGGTGGGAGGGGAGCTTCAGGCTGTCATCCTCAGGCTGGAGCAGACAGCCTTTCCTCCAGTAACGAAGGATGCCAGCCAAGGCCAGGAGGAAAACACGATTCTCCTGAGGATTTGTTGCCTGGACCCTTTCCCACATGTGTATTTTTTCTCTGGTTGAAGTTCAGGGCTACAATTCCTGTTCATTCCGGTCAGAAAGTTGGCAGCTTGATCAATGATTTCCTGCACCTTGATGATAAATGGTTTTCTTCTTTAAGAGATAAATTTGTGTTTTGGAGGTTTTAGTGTACTTTGATTTCTTTATAATGGAATTTCATTCAAATGAGTTTCCCAACTGTGACCTGTTCCAGGACTTGCAGCCAAAGTAAATTGCCAAAGTAAATTGTGCTAGTGAGGAATAAAAGAAACTTCAGGAAAATCATGTGCTCCTAAATTTCTGTCATGGATGAGACCTTGGGGATCATCTAGTCCAGACTTTTCATTTTATAGATAAGGAAATGGAGTCCCAGGGAGAGAAGAAGGAGCATGTCCAGGATCACGTCGCCACTTCTGGCTCTTTCTACTGAAAGTACATCCACTGAAGGGTGTGAGGATGGTATTTTCCTTTTTTTTTTTTTTTTTTTAAAGATTTTGTTTATTTGAGAGAAAGAGGAGGAGAGAGCATGCACATGCGTACATGTCCAAGAGTGAGGGGAGGGACAGAGGAGGAGGGAGAAGAACCAGTACACCCCCACTGAGCATGGAGCCCCACCGGGGGCTCGGGGGCTTGATCTCCCGACACGGAGATCATGACCTGAGTGGGAATCAAGAGTTGCCTGCTTAATGGACTGAGCCACCCAGGTGTGCAGATTTTTTCTTTTAAACTAGGGAACTTTGTGGTTTGTAAATGGTCCCTGTTTTCCTTATAAAGGTCCTCCATGTTCATCTTGTGGAACAGAAACTGGCAGGCTGGATCCTGTTAGCCAGAAGGGTCTGCTGCCTGCTTTTGCAAATCAAGTTTTATTGGCATACAGCCAAGCCCATTCCCTTCCTGCCCTTGGGCGGGGGCAGACTTAGGGAGCTGCAGAGGTCCTAGGACCTGCAAAACCCATACCATCCCTGCTCTCACCCTTTACAGAAAGACTTTGCTAGACCCTGATGTACAACTTCTGAAAAACATATAGAAAAACAAGGAACACTAAGAAAACAGTTATCCATGTTTGACCCTCAGGGACTTAGATGGATTTTCATTTACCATTGTCCTGGCTAAATGGTTGTCAAATTTGTGTTTATTCCTAAGGATGAACTGCTAGAAGTGGAATTCCTGAGCCCGTGAGCGGGAGTGGGTTGGAGACTCCCGGTACTTGGTGCATAACTCACTTCTGAGCTCGCTCTCCTGCCTGCAGGTCCTGCACTCTGCCAGCATTCATCAGACCCACCAGAACTCCTTGGCTAACTGTTTGATTTACTTTCATTGATTCAGGGGTAGGTTCAAGGCAGTGGTCTGCGTCCTTTCTGCAGTGACGACATGCCTGGCGTTCGTCAAGCCGGCTATCAACAACATCTCTCTGATGACCCTCGGGGTTCCTTGCACTGTGCTGCTCATTGCAGAGCTAAGGAGGTGGGTGCCTTTGTTCTCCCCCCCTGCCCCTGACTGTCCCTGGGTTGGGAACACAACAGCTTCTTTGTTTTGGGGGATTTTTTTGTTTGTTTTAGGTTTATTTATTTGTGTGAGAGAGAGAGAGAGAGCGCGCACGAACAGGGGGAAGGGAAGAGGGGGAGGGAGAATCTCAAGCAGACCCCCTGCTGAGCTCAGAGCCCAATGCGGGGTGCGATCCCATGGCCCAGAGATCATGACCTGAGCTGAAACTGAGAGATGCTTAACCGACTGCACTACCCAGGTGCCCGGCTTCTGTTTTTTGTCTGTTTGCTTTTGGTTTTGGGTTTTGTTTTTTTACTGCCCTCAAGTGTGGAAGAGGCGTTTAACTCTTCATGTAGAGTTAGTTCCTGACTGTCGGGTTGGGAGCACATTGGATGGCTTAGCTCGAAATGTTAATGATCGCACCTCCAGAAAGAGGGGAGCAGCTGGTTTGTAGGTGCAGTGCACTAGCTCGCTGGGCAGGAACATCCCAAGGACGTGGCAAGTGCCTAGGCCGGCCTGCGAGACTTAATTCTGTACAAAGAATAGATTTGTTCAGAGAAGAAGACCAGGAAGAAAAGTCCTAATGAGGCTGTTGCATTCACACACAGAAGGAAAAAGAAATGTCTATATACAAGGCAACAAGGACTCCAGGCACGATACTGTGGACAGCGTTAGTCTCTCTGATGCTTAGTGTCTTAGTTACAGCCTGTCCAGTAAAGCCTTCGCTATTTGTGTAAGGATTTTCCTTTGGGAAGTTGTATCCTCAAGTTCAGGTTGATATCCAGAAACAGTTTAGCCTTGTGTGTACATGACTTCTCCTCTAGCCCCAAAATGCATCAAATCGCTGCCCTTGTGGTGGTACTCAGAAAATGCTGCTTTTTCTTTGTGCCCATCTTGAGAAGAGCATTTTAATTCATGACTTTCTCCTTGTCTCGGATCTGTCTTCCTTTGTGTGAGAGTTGCTCTGTGCGATGTGTTGACTGCTTTCTCTCAGTCTCTGTTTTGAGAGGAGACGTGGTTCTTCCTACTGCTTTGCCTCTGGCAGCTGCTTTGAATGTTGGCCATACCAGGCAGGGTCAAAGGTGACTGAAGAATTTAAAATAGTACCTGGCAGAGGAAGGATACTGTCCAGTCTTGTCTTGTTGGCCTTCCCCAGTAGCCTTGAAGGAGTGGAAAATGGAAAGACTGGTTTCAGAACAGTAACAGGATTTTGAAGCTCTTTGGAAAACACACAAATTCCCAATAAAGAAATCTGAAATGGATTTGTAATAGTCCAGGGATGCTGGCTGATATCGGGGCCGAGTTGAATAGAATGTTGAGGACTTAGTTCTCTTTCTTGAGGATTCATTGCAATCTAGTTCATTTTAACTCTTGATGCTATGTTTTGGCCTAAAATTTTGTTAATTTTACACCAGCAGCTTAAGGAAGGGGAAAATATTTTTAATTCAGGGTACTTCAATAAGAACAAATAAGGGAAGACAGTGGTTAGGGGCAGATTATGGTTTGAATAAATTCTGCTTCATGAGTGTCGTTTTTAAGCAGGGAAACATTTTCCTTATTAAGATTTTACTTATTTATTTGAGAGAGAGAGAGAGAGCGCGCGTGTGCACAAGCAAGGGGAGGGGCAGAGGGAGAAGCAGGCTCCCCACTGAGCAGGGAGCCTGACCCAGGACTTGATCCCAGGAGCCTGGAATCATGACTTGAGCTGAAGACAGACGCTTCGACTGAGCCACCCAGCTACCCACATTTTCCTTTAGTACTCTAATTTTTGTACATGATTACAAAGGAAGTCATCTGTTTCATACTTAAAAATCTTAGCCCCTGAAAAGCTAGCCATCACTGTAGCTCATTGGGAAGTACCCCTCCATCCTGCCAGCTCTGTCAGCCTCTGGATCATTTCGCCCATTTTCCTATACATACTTTATTCCTGTAAATGGCCTCCTGGGTCCTCACCCCTCCTTGAACAGTCCGTCCCGTTGGAGCTTCTCCTGTCTTCCCTAGCGCTCACCTGGGCCCAGTCCAGCTGTGTCTTCAGCCACCATCCTTTCTCTCTTGTCTGTCACAGCCCAGCATCTTAGAAGTGCTTATTATATCTATAAGTGATTTTTATACCCAACAAGGGGCTTGAACTCAAGACCCTGAGATCAAGAGTCACATGCTCTACCCACTGAGCCAGCCAGGCACCACAGCCCAGTGTCTTTAAAAGTTGCCTTCAGGGGCACCTGGGTGGCTCCGTCATTAAGCGTCTGCCTTTGGCTCAGATCACGATCCCAGCATCCTGGGACCAAGCCCCGCATCGAGCCCCACGTCGGGCCCCACATCGGACCCCGCATCGGGCTCCCTGCTCAGCGGGAAGCCTGCTTCTCCCTCTCCCACTTCCCCTGCTTGTGTTCCCTCTCTCTGTCTCTCTTTCTGTCAAATAAATAAAATCTTAAAAAAAAAAAAAAGTTGCCTTCGTCCCTCAGCTCTCTTTTCTTCTTCAGCCCACTGCGGTCTAGCTTCTGCCTCACTTTGACACCCAATCCCCCTGGGCTGTATGGCCAGTGATGGTTCCTCAGCCCTCCTGTATCTTATGTGCTCTTCGCTCAGCTCTTTGCACAGTTTACCCCTCTCATGCTTGACCCGATCTTCCCCATGCCTGCCAGGAAGCCACACCCGCCAGGGACTCCACTCCCTCTGCAGCAGCTTCTCTTCAGTTTCTGACATGAGCTCCTTGTTTGCTACACAGCTTTGCATGTAAGGGTTCTTCAAGGTGACCTCCACTTTGGCTTTCCTCTCTCTACACTTGGCCCTGGAAGATCTCATCGACAGCCGCAGCGTTCATTACCAAACGTGTGCAAATGTCTCCCAGGTGTGTGTCTGACTCTGTCCTTCCTTCTACCTTCACCATGGCATGTCTAGACACCTGCCCCATCTCTGGGTCCGCCTGTCACAGCCATCTCGAGTTCAAGCAGATTCCTGATCCAACTTTTCCAGTTCTGGTTCTCCTAGTATTTCCAGCTGCAGTGAATGGGAGCACCATTTACCCATTTGTGCAAAGCAGAGGTGTACTCCCTCTTCCTTCCCGGAACATCCCACCCGATCACTTTCGTTTTTCTATTAGTTGACATTACTGTTGACACTAAGTTCAATATCCTCAACCTGGCCCCTGCATGCCTCTAATGGTCTCTCTTTTTTTTTTTAGCTGACTTTGCAATTAGGATGAAGTTCGAAATCCTAACATGGCCCTCTCCGGCTGATCTGCCCTTCACAAATTTCCCCCTTTCCTTCTGTCCTTTAGCTTCTCTGACCTTCCCTATCCCCCAGGTCCTTGTTCATGCTGTCCCTTCCTGGCTCTCCTGCTTGGCTCCCTTGCTCCTAGCACCTCAGACTTCTTTCTGGCACCCCTCCCAATTATAGTTAAAAAATGATTTGTACTGGGGCGCCTGGGTAGCTCAGTCATTAAGCCTCTGCCTTCCACTTGGGTCATGATCCCAGGGTTCTGGGATTGAGCCCCGCGTCGGGCTCCCTGCTCAGCGGGGAGCCTGCCTCTCCCTCTCCCTCTGCCTCTGCTTGTGTTCTCTCTCTTGCTGTGTGTCTCTCTGTCAAATAAATGGGTGAAGTCTTTAAAAAAAAATTATTTGTGCTGGTTTTTGTTGTTGTTGTTGTTTAGTGCCTGCCCCTTTTCTCGATGTCCACTCCATGGGCAGGAATGAGGTCCCTGTGTTCACTGCTGTGTCCCAGTTCCCCCTGAATCCCCAGCAAGGAAAGAGAAGATGGTTGTTGTCCTGCTTTGGTAAAATTCCCAGACAGGGGATGCCCTTGCTGCTCTTTGCGTTTCCTTCCAGGACCTGCTCTGCTGACATTAGCAATAATCTGTAGTGCGGCAGCTAAACGGTTCCTGTCCAGCCTCCCTCTGCTCCAAGGAGCTGGGGAAGCTTTCTGTTTCTCATTAGCCTTGTTGCCAGAGCTTGTTTCTAGTCTTTCCTGATTTTCAGTGTCCTTTCTGAACTTTCAGACCATGTGGCAACATTTTATTTGGGGTTATGACCGGACAGTTACTGAAATTTGTGTTGTCTTATTACCAAGTGACTCAGCTGCACTGAATATATTTTAATGTAGGTGCCTTTTTTTTTTTTTTTTCCTCCTGGTTATAGGAGTGAGTCTGTTAAGGGCAACTTTGTGAATACAACCAAGGGTCAAGGAGAACCGCAGATATCAGCCTGGATTTTTTTTATCCTAGAGTAGGGTTCTACTGTATATATCACTTTTGTTCTGCTTTTTTTCATTTAATCTCATGTTGCTCTTTTGATAGGAGCCCTGAGAAGTGGGAATAAAACCCAAAGGAGCCCAGATTTGGGCAAGACCCAAGTGCAGATAGGCCTGGTCAGCAGCAGGTAGCAGGACCTGTCCCTCTAGAAACAGAGGGAAGGACAGTACCAGGCCACCTTGAGACCCTGACTCTGCAGGCTTTCCTCCCAAGTGACTCGTCATCTGGCAAGAGAGGCAGAATGTCACACATGCACCCTGTCCAGCATGCTGACCCATGTTCTGGAGTGTTCCTTAAGCCAAAGTTTCTAGGTTTAATTGAATTGAGTGTACATGGGTCCTCTTGTACCAAATTGTCTATAGTTGTTGACACTTGTTTTTGTCCTCTTTCAGTTTATCTTTAAAATAGCAAGGCAAGAGGCCTTTTCATTTTGCCTTTCATAGTGCCTAGCATGCATTCAGAGAATTGGGTACCCAGTCAGTGTGGTTCCTTTAAAAAAAAAAAAAATCTGGAAAAAAATGTGCTTCTTTAGGTCACTGGAATCCAAGTAACATTTTCCTTTGCTTCCTTATTTGTTCATTCAGCAAGTGTTTATTTCATGTGCTTTCTGGGCCAAGACAGTGCATATACTTGGTGAAAAGCAGGTAGAGTTCCTACTCTTGTTGAGCTCACTGTCTGACCAGATACTGGACCTTCAACAAATAATTACAGCAATGAAAACGATGTTAGCTTGCGATGAGTGTTATGAAGGAAAATGGTGGGTGCCCAAGGGGCGGACAACATCAAGGGGGTGGGGGCCATCCGAGAAAGTCTACTTGAGAAGGCGCCCTGGAAGCTGAGACCTGAGGAGGCAGAGAAAGCTGAGCTGAGAGAGAGAGGAGTCTTTGTGGGGGCAAGGTGTTTCACAAAGCTAAGTAGGAATTTAGTGTCTCCAGTCCTAGACGTCTATCGTTTAAAAAAAGTTTTCAAGGGAAGACATTTAGGTGTCTGACAAAAGGGTATTTCAGTTTGTGTTTTTGAGGCCTTTGAACCTACTGCCCATCCTGGTTTTGCTGCTTCTATGATGCTTCCTCAGGTGTCTGGGAAAGGTACCAACCAACCAGTCAGGCTTTTGACACTCGTGCAACAAATCTGAACACATAGCTGTGACCCCTCTTAGGGGTCACAGCTTGACTGACCTCGGAGTGGTCCATGGAGAGAAGGAGACATGAGGGAGGTCTGAGAAGTACCCTCAGCCACCAGCTGCCTCCGGGCCTTCTCCCCTAGGAATGGAAGTCACTCCCCTTTATGAACGATTCAGGAACAAGGGAAGGACATGGCAATGGAAATTTCTTTGGGCTGTTAGGATTGGTTTCTGAAAAACATTTTGTCCCGGTGTGTGTGAGAGCTCTTTTTATTCAGCAAATAGTGGGAGGCCTCTGTGTGTCCCATGCTGTTCCTGGGGAAGACCAGCTGTCCACAAGTAAATCTCGAGGATGCTAGAGGGGTTAGAATCCCTCCAGAGAAATCAGAGGAGAGAAGACGGAAGTGGTGGGGGTGGGGGAGTGTCACTTATGGGTGGAGACCCATGGGGCAATTGTTAACCGTGGTCAGGAAAGGGTTTACTGAGGGGCATTTTTTTTTTTTTTTTAATTTCTTTGTTAGAGAGAGAGAGAGCACAGGTAGACAGAGTGGCAGGCAGAGGCAGAGGGAGAAGCAGGCTCCCTGCCGAGCAAGGAGCCCGATGTGGGACTCAATCCCAGGACGCTGGGATCATGACCCGAGCCGAAGGCAGCTGCTTAACCAACTGAGCCACCCAGGCGTCCCTACTGAGGGGCATTTGAGCAGCGGCTCGGGAGACAGTGAAGCATGTGGATATGTGAGCCAGAGCATTCCAGGAGGCAGGAATAGCCAATGATAAGGTCTGGGGCACATGTGGGGGATATCTGAGGAGTACAAGGATCCTCGGGGGCTGGGGGTTGATGACAGAGGCAGCGAGGGGCAGCGTATGTAGGAGAACAGGAGTTCGTTAAGGACATGTTAGATTTAGGTCTGTGTTACACATGGGGTGGGTGTGTCCAATGGTCGCTGTGTGAGTCTTGAGTCAGGGAGAGGCCTAGGTGAGAACACGGCTTTGGGAATCATCTGTGTATGTACATGTGGAGTCTACACCCACAAGCTTGTGGGGGTGATGGGATGTTGGGTGGGACCTCCAGTGCTGAGGGGCTGGGGTTAGGGGGGTGTGAGGAGCCAGAAGAAAGGGGCCAGTAAGGTGGGTGACGGCCAGACTGAAGCTGACTAGCTTTCTGGATCCCTGTGCAGGTGTGACAACGTGCGTGTCTTTAAGCTGGGCCTCTTCTCAGGCCTTTGGTGGACCCTGGCGCTCTTCTGCTGGATCAGTGACCGAGCCTTCTGTGAGCTGCTGTCATCCTTCCACTTTCCTTACCTGCACTGCGTGTGGTAAGCCCCAGCCGCCACATGGCTCTGCACCTGCTGGGCGTGCTTTTTCCTGCCCGGTGTGTGGTGCGCTGGTGTGCAGGAGGACAGAGCACAGCCTGGGGGCACCTCTCTCCTCGCAGAGACCTTTCAGAAGCAATGGGAAGTATTGCCAAATGCGCCATAGGCTCCAGGGAGCAGGCTTAGCCAGAACAAAAAGACCTAATTGTGTGTGCTTCGGGTCTGCGTCAGCGGTCCGTCAGCGGTCTTACCTCTGGCTCCATTACTAAAGCATAAAGGATTCTGAAAACTGAATCCGTAACCTGAGCTCTAGCTAGATCACCCAGGGTCGGGTGGTGGGGGAGGGGAAGGCTTGGGACAGAGGTGATGTGGGGACTGGGATGCCCAGGTGATGGCATCACAGGTCATCTGGGGACAGTCTTACCCATTCACTTTACAGGTAGAGACTGATGCCCAGAGAAGTGAATTAATTGTTCAGAATCACTCACCTGGGAATTCAGTCATTGGGAACTGGAGCAGCTGTGCATTGGATTGCTCAGGATATGCGGTTAGGCAGCAAGCAGTTAAAAAAAAAAAAAAAAGATTGTATTTATTTGACAGAGAGAGACACAGCGAGAGAGGGAACACAAGCAGAGGGAGTGGGAGAGGGAGAAGCAGACTTCCTGCCAAGCAGGGAGCCTGATGCAGGGCTCAGTCCCAAGACCCTGGGACCATGACCTGAGCCAAAGGCAGATGTGCAAAGACTGAGCCGCCGAAGCGCCCCTAAGATTTTATTTATTTGTCAGAGAAAGAGAGAGAGCGAGCACATGCACAGGCAGAGTGAGAAGCAGACTTCCTGCTGAGCAGGGAGCCCGATGCGGGTCTTGATCCCAGGACCCTGGGATCATGACCTGAGCTTAAGGCAGACGTTAACTGACCCACCCAGGCACCTCACAAGCAGTTTATTAAACAGAATGCAGACTCCTACTCTCAGAACGCTGAGGAGGAAGTCATATGGTTTTTTTGCTATGAACTGCTTCAGCTCCAAACCCAGAGCCCTGTTTTCCTGTGCCCCAGAACTTCTGATTGCAAAAGAGAACAAGGGAAACACATACCCAGGAAATCAGCTTTGGGATGCTCCTTGTAAACTGAGAGCACTGGGGAGAATTCTAGTGGAAAGGAGCTGGAAAAACTTTATTAGATCCAAGATTCAGAAGAAGGTTAACTTCTATCGGGTGATGCCTAAAACTCTGTAAAGAACTTGTGGGGTTTTTTTTTTTTTTTTTTTGCCTTTGAACGTGGGAGCTTGTGTAGATCGAGCATGAGGACCCACCTTGCTCCCAGTGCAAGGCTTGGGGACTCCCAGGACTGTTTGCAAAAGACAAAACAATGTAAAACAGCACAAACTGGAGATTCCAGTCTGAGGACCCTTTCCCTGGTATTTTTTTAGGTTCAACCTCAACTCACACTAGTGAGTTTATGCACTATAAATTTGAGTTATAATGGAGATAGTAAACTGTAGATTCCAAGTGTACACTTGGATGAGTTTTGATAAATGTGTAATTTACACACGTGTAAATATTACCTCATTCAAGGTACAGGAAGTACATATTTTTATCAATCCAAGTTTCTTAGTAACATTAGCAATTTAAGCAAAATTCAAAAATTAGATCCTAATAATGTTGGCTCAGACTTGAATTTGTTTCTAAGTTTGGTGTACTTCCTGCTTTTTCACAGTTGAACCATATTTTTGCCCTAATTAAGATGCTTTAAGAATAAATTTAAACAGAAGCATAGAGAGGCTCTCATAATTCTGTCCACCAAAGAGTGATAACAATTGTTAACAGCCTAAGATCTTTTTAAATTTTAAGTATTTTCTGCAACTAATACAGGGTTTGAACTCACAACCCCGGGATCAAGACTCACACACTCCCCTGACTGAGCCAGCCAGGTGCCCCTCCTTCCAGATTTTTCATGTCTGTTTCTCTAATTATACTTTTTTTTCTTTAAAAAGATTTTATTTATTTGACAGAATAGGCAGAGAGGCAGGCAGAGAGAGAGAGGAGGAAGCAGGCTCCTTGCTGAGCAGAGAGCCTGATGCGGGGCTTGGTCCCAGGACCCTGAGATCATGACCTGAGCCGAAGGCAGAGGCTTCGATCCACTGAGCCACCTAGACGCACTCTCTATACTTTCATATAAACAAATCTTGCTTTGTTCTATATGTGATATAAAGTGTGTTTTTTTAGAGATTTTATCTATTTATTTGTCAGAGAGAGAGAGAGTGTGCAAAAGTAGGCAGAGAGGCAGGCAGAGGCACAGAGAGAAGCAGGCTCCCCACTAAGCAAGGAGCCCAATGCGGAACTCGATCCCAGAACCCTGGGATCATGACCTGAGCCGAAGGCAGTTGCTTAACCCACTGAGCCATTCAGGCATCCCATTGTTTTTTTTCTTACATAGGAAATACTAGATTGTGGATAACTTTCCTTACCAATGCATATATATTATCTTCCATTTTTTTGTGTCTAATAAATATCTCCCAATATGGATGCTTTAGAATTCATTTAGCCCACCTCTCTATTAATAGGTAATTAGGTTATTTGTTTACATGTCTGCACATTTCCTTAGGTTAAATTTTATATATCTGTAGATTATATCTGTACCTATTAGATATAGGTACATACAGATCTGTATCTCCGAAGTATTTTTTTTTAAGATTCTATTTATTTATTTGACAGACAGAGATCACAAGTAGGCAGAGAGGCAGGCACAGAGAGAAGGAGGGGAAGCAGGCTTCTGCTGAGCAGAGAGCCCGATGTGGGGCTCGATCCCAAGACCCTGGGATCATTACCTGAGCAGAAGGCAGAGGCTTAACCCACTGAGCCACCCAGGCGCCCTTGTATCTCTGAAGTATTAATGCACACTTTTTATTAAAGTCTATAAGATAATGCCTTTTACCCATACTTTCATATATACTAGATGTTAACTCTTAAATCGTGTTACCCTGATTAAAAATATTTTTATTTTCATGTCTTTGTAAAAAACTAGCATTATTGTTGAGTCTCTTTTATAGTTTAAGTTCAATGGGCGCATTTCTTCATTTGAAAGGTACCTTTTCATTTGTCTTCCCTGTGCAGTGTTTCTATTTTTAAAAAATTTATATCTAGCAACCTGCTGTCTGGCACAGAGAGACTGGTCATTACTGTCCAGTATCTGTATGCATTATGTAAATCTGTATGCAGATCAGCTCAGACAGAATTCTACACTGAGCCCTCATGGAGGCAGTGGCCAGCTTCAGTGTTTATCAGCATGAGGCCAAGGTCAATCATGCCATCTTCACCCACCTGATTGTGTTAAAGGGCATCCTGTGAAAGGATTAGTTTTTGAGAGCTCTTTGGAATATAGGGATTTTATTTTATTTTTTGAGAGAGAGTGTATGTGTGTGAGAAGGTTGGGCAGAGGGAGAGGGAGAGAGAGACTCCTAAGCAGGCTCTACGCTCAGTGAGGAGCATGACCCGGGGCTCCATCTCAGGATCCTCAGATCATGACCTGAGCTCAAATCAAGAGCCAATGCTTAACTGACAGAGCCACCCTCCAGGATATAGGGATTTTAACTGTTTGGTCATATGATACAAATATCTCACCCCCCCCCCCTTTCCCATTTATCTTTCAGTGTATGAGGGTTTTTTGGTGCCATATAGGTTTGGGTTTTCAACAGTCATGTTCTCACATCGGTCAATCTCTTCCTGTAGGGTTTCTGGACTTGGTCAATATCAGAAAGGCCTCCCCCACCAAAGTTCATAAAAATGTTTTCTCTGACTCTACTTTAAAAATGGGTTTTAAGTCTTTAGCTCATCTGAAATTTAATTTCAGTCTAGAGTAGAGGGAAGGGTCACCTGCTTTTAAATGGTCCTTGCTTGATAAAGGATTCCTGTTACAACTTCCTACGGACACAGTAAAGTAAGAAAGTTTCCCTACTAAACTGTAAAAGCAGTTTAGTCTGTATAAAAGGATTCCTAATAAAGGGCATAAACTATGTGTAAGCAATGTTGGAGGAAGAAGGTGGGATCTAATCAGATGGTCTCAGTTCCATCTTCTTAGCACCTGTTTTATTTTATTTTTTTAAAGGTTTTATTTATTTATTTGACAGACAGAGATCACACAAATAGGCAGAGAGGCAGGCAGAGAGGGGAGGGGAGAAGCAGGCTTCCCGCCGAGCAGAGAGCCCGACACGGGGCTTGATCCCAGGATCCTGGGATCATGACCTGAGCAGAAGGCAGTGGCTTAACCCACTGCCACCCAGGCGTCCCTTAGCACCTGTTTTAAATCCTTGCGCCTCAGTCTTCAGGGTTGAGCCCCGAAAGCATTTGCATGTTTGCTCCTATCACCACGTGGAATATTTTAGAACTTTCTAAAACAGACTGCGTTTGCCCCAGATGTGCGGTTCTCCTGCTATTCCGAGGATTGTTGGTTACCTTACCCCCCTTCCTCGTTGGAAGGGGCACTGAGTGATCCTTCCCGCCGGGGAGGGCAGTCTGGGCGGGGTGGGGGTGGGGATGGGGGCTGGGGGTGAGGGGCAGGATCGCCTGAAGGCGGCCATATTTGTTGGCCCTGGATGGGTGCTGACCTCCTGTGTCCTTTCACAGGCACATCCTCATCTGCCTTGCCGCCTACCTGGGCTGCGTCTGCTTTGCCTACTTTGACGCTGCCTCCGAGATCCCCGAGCAGGGCCCCGTCATCAAATTCTGGCCCAGCGAGAAATGGGCCTTCATCGGTGTCCCCTATGTGTCCCTTCTGTGTGCCAGCAAGAAATCACCGGTCAAGATCACGTGATGGCAAGGCAGTGGCTGGCTTCTCTGCCTATTTTTCCTCATACACCAGGCTTCACTTGCCAGCAAAGACAGCTGGTGGTTTGTAGAGTTGGGGGTAGGGTCTGTCTTTTTAGTATTCTGTTCCCTTGGGCTCTAATCAGCGAGTCTGTGGCCCACCAGGACTCCACCGTGCATGGGGGAAGAGGGTCTTTCCCTTCCCCAAGATGGAAAGTGAACTGAGGGGCACCAGGTAGATCTTCTCAGCGTCCCTTCCAGATGCAGTGACTGGTTGGGCTTTATCCTTTGTGATGGCAAAGTGGCCCCTTGTGGGAGCCTCAGTTCCCAGGAGAAGTTTGCTCCAGACCCCACAGGTCCCAGGTGCTCTCAGAGTGGACTCTCGTGCTGATAGACTCTATGACATGCAAGACCTCCTGACTGATGGAAGATGCCAGGGATTTTCATTTGGGGAAACGGTCCTAAAATAAAACCAAGCCAATGAAACCCACACAGGGCTTGTGGCTGAGGAGGCTACTGGTCTACTCGGAGACTCTCAGTCACCAGATTTTACTTTTGCTTGTGAATCCTTTCTCTACTACCTCTGCTGAGAGCCGGGGACTTCAGAAGAGGGCGGAGCGGACAGAAAAACCCTCTGTGCCAAAAGCTACACTCCACTTTAAGCCATTCTTGAAGATGAGCACAATTTCTAAGTGTTGACATTGTTGCCCACCCCATCCCCCAGCCCAGGGGCCTCCAACACCTGGAGAAGAGTAGGTATGGCTAAGCCATCTGCACACAGAGCCCCACTCCTTGCTGCTGAACTCTGTAATGTCAAGGCCTTGGGATGGTCACAGTGGGGATCCTGGTTTAAAATCTGGAGCAAACACAAAGTTCTGGAAACTTCTGCTAATGGGAAACCTTCGATTCTGGAAGTTATCCTCGAAAACCTCGCCTCTTCTTTGTCTAGTATTTCCTGTGGGAATCGTACTCCATGCACTCCCAGTACAAGGTGCTTCCTGCGGTTTTTCTGAGCATCTGACGGCTGCTTTTCTCGACTACTGAGGGGACCCCAGGCTGGCTTTTTGGGTCGCTCATGCAGCGGGCAAGTCTGTTGTCTTCTGAGTTTTTCCTCAGCTCAGATGACACTGGCTACCACTAACCTCTTCACTGGGCTGAATGAAGACTCCAAAAGCAGTCATCCAGGTGTGGGGGGCGGAATACATGACCTCAGGGATACTCGCTGTCCCTCAGGCACCTCCTGCCTTGCAGCATTCCATTGTGAAAGAGGGCAGAACAGAGGTGTCCTTGTGAGGACAGGAGTCGTGTCACCAAGGATTGAAGAGTTGGGCAGTACCAGTCTGTGGCATGTCTAGGAACTCTTGCTTTACTGAGAATTTTGTACAGGATCTAAGGCAAAAAGTCCAATAAGGAACAATGAACTGAGAGTTTTAAAATGAATGACTTTGTTCTACTTCTGTGGTTTTCAAGTAATTTTTTAGCACAACCCTATTTACAGTAAGAGATCTTGATGGAACCCAAATGTGAGAACTGTGTTGTATTCTATTAAGTTTATTTGCAGGTTAAACTTACATATTTCCCTAGTATCATGCAGTGAAAATGCAAGTTAAATTGTGGTTTCCATGGTGAAAATTTTGGTGTTGAAGGAGTGTGCCTGTGTATTATGGTTTAAAAATATACTTAGAAAAAAGGTATTTATGTATTAGTGGGGTTCTAATGCACCTCTGAGACCTCGGTGGTTCTTGGAACCACTGAGAGTTTTAAAACTTTGGTCTAGAATTTTTTAAAGGGAAATAGCAGTCCTTGCTTCAGATTAATTTCACCTGGCATGGATTCTGGGCTCCTCCATTCTGTAGTATCAGAATGCTCCAAAGGAGGGAGAAGCTTCCACATGCCTCAGGCCCAGCTGTCTAGGCATGGAAGCTTGGATGAGAGAGGCAGGGAAATGGGGGAAGGGTCTGTGTTCTGTGTGAGGTTTAATTTCTGTCTTGAGAGTTCCTCACTGACAGGAGCACTATTCAGCAGTTAGGGAGGGACTGTGTCTTCCTCTCAGGTAAAGGAGTCAGGGTGGGTCCCTGAGGATCATCACCTCCAGCTCTCATCTCTTTGACCTTGTTCTTCTGGAAGTTTCTGAGTGTCCTTTGGAAATAGGGATACAACGTGACTGCTGGAAGTAAGGAAATCAGCGCCCCGGGCTGTTTCCATACATCTTCTATAAGACAGATGACTTAGGATATCAGAAGGGATATTTTTGCTGTTAAAACAAAACAAAACCAAAACAAGGCCCTTCTAGAGATTGGTTTTAATGAGCCAAGGGCTGATAACATACGGAATGGGTATATTTGAGGACAAAAACAGAACTCTTGAACAAAAATCACTCTAGCTCGTTAGCGTGAAGATGGTAAATCGAGAAAGGAGTTGGAACAGTCCTGTTTGAAGTTAGCCTTCTGGCATATTTATATTTACATTTATATTTAGGATGCTTTTCTTCTAGCACTAAACACTCTTGAAAGAAAATTGGAAAACCACAGGAAAGTTGAAGGGAAAAAGAAGTCTGTATTTCTATTGTAACAATCATTGGTAATATTCTGGTGTATTTCCTTCTCATCTCCCCCCCTGCCCCATAGCCTTGTGAACATCCGTCTTTTAGAGGGGACAGTTCTTCCGGCCGCTTGAATGGAATATAAATGCCAGTTATGTATTTTTCATGAGGAGCAGCTTTTGGGATACACTCGGTTAGCTGTACCCTTGAGAGCTCATCACTGGGTTCCGACCTACTGCTGAGTCTTCTTTTTAAATTGAGCCTGACATGAATAGGTCCTGAATGAACTGAATTCTACTTTTCCAGAGACCTCTGCTCTTAGATTGACGAGTCGCAGGAAATCGCTGGTAAAAATAGGGCTCTACAGGTTTTCAGATTTTAAAAAGTGAATAGCTTATTAATTGATGTGCAGTCAAGAATCTTCTGTTTTTTTTTTCCCTCTAATAACACAGGGACGTGGAGATAGGATGTTTGGGACTTAGGTCATGGCAGGTCGGGGCGCATTTGTGTTCTGTGTAGATAGATTTGCCTAAGATTGAGAGCCAGCAGGAATTGGATCTAACATAGTAAGCATTGCTCTCCTCGTTACGGGGTGATCATTTAAGTTGGTGATTCTTATTTTCCAGTGTTTGATTCAATCTTAATTTTTAGAAGAAAATCATTTCTCCTTATGATTATATTATTAACACATCAGTGACTGTATTGAAAATGCATGGGGAAGAGATAATCTGAATCTCTTTGGTAACAGGCTACTTTTTGGGGGAAACGAGGCCCGTCCCTCAGATGAGTGCCTAAAATATTAATTGTGGATCCAAGATGTTCTGTTGGGGGAATCTAAGCTTGATGGTCATCAAGCACAGACTTTCTTAAAAAAACAAAAAACAAAACTGTAACTTGTTTTTACTGGATTTCTCAGGTGTGCCCAAACTTCTCACCCATTCATCACACTTATGTGAGCCAGTGCCATGGTGGAGGTTCCGAGAGTGGGACCGAGTCTCCTCGGCTCTTCATCCCACGGGGCTGACACACAGCCATCTCTTGGGGGGAGAGTGAGGGCTGAAGCTTGCCCAACAAGCACCCCCAACCGCAGCTCCTTTTCCCCAAATAAGCTTGGAACCTTTCATCGTCAGCTCTTTGCCTGGGTGCTACCATTCCAGCTGGCCAAAGAGAATTGGCAGTCCACATTGGGGTTCTCCGTGGATTTTATGGACATTCTCCTACAGATTAAAAAGAAGAAGAAGAAGAAGAAAAAAGCCTCTATTCTAAAGGACTAATTGTTTGAATTGCTTCTTTTTCTCTGTTAAACCAGATTGAAGACTATTTTATAATCACAGTATGTAATCAGAACATACATGGTATTTTCAGATACATCCCTTGTTTTATACTTTCTGGACTTGTGCCGTATAAGGGTGGTGTGGGCCCCCTGGCTGTGGTAGCATTTAGTCTCCATTGCTTTGGGAATGATTTGAAGCCTTTTGAAATGGAGCTTTTGCACTTTATGCTATTTTTGTGAGCTATGATGGTTATATTCGATATTAAAGCCGTAAGGGGCATTTTCTGTGAATATGTATGTTTGTGTTTACTTCCAAAATGATTTTGGAAATATCTGAAAACGAAAGATGCATTTAATGGATTGTCAAGCAAAGTACATTTTCCCAAATTAATTTGTTAATGATTTGGGGTATCATTATTTTATTTTTTATTCTTTAAAAGATTTTATTTGACAGAGAGAGACACAGCGAGAGAGGGTACACAAGCAGGGGGAGTAGAAGAGGGAGAAGCAGACTTCCTGCCGAGCAGGGAGCCTGATGTGGGGCTCCATCCCAGGACCCTGGGATCATGATCTGAGCCAAAAGCAAATGCTTAACAACTGAGCCACCCAGGCACCCCTTGGGTATTGTTATTATTAAACACCCTCCAGATTAGCACAATATTTCTAGTATGAAGTGCCTAAATGCATAGTAAATTTTTTTAGCAGGATAATTTTGTATGTACCTGTTTTTAATTCCCTAGGACCAGTTTTTTAATTATTAAGATTTCATAGGCCATATTTAAAAGAACAGTGTGACCATCAGAAGGAAGACTGAATCAGTGTTATCATTAAATCCATTAATCCATTAAATCCATAAAATACATTACAGTGGGTTTCTAGACTTTTTTCTGGTCTGGGTGAAGGGATAAGGGCACAAGCTATGGCTGCAGAGCCTTTTGCCTGTCTGGTGGGAGTAGTGAGTCTTCTCCAGAGGAAAATGCCCATCCATATAATTTTTTGGGAATTCAGGTGTCCCTAGAAGCCACCCACGTAAAGACCTTCTGCAGGACAGGGCACCAGACCAGGATTCGAATCCTCTCTGGGGCTGAAGTTGGTCACCTTAGGTCTGCTTTCCCAGCTGCCCTCTAAAACCAGTGCTCTGGCCCTCCTCTCCACCTTCTCTACCTCAGGACTTCCTCTTATGAGGGGCTGGGGGGCGGGGGTGGGGAGCCCCAGGGTGCTGGGAATGCACATTTCAAGTGACCTCAACAAACTGGAGCTTACATTTGCCTCAAGCCTCTTTATAGTTTGGTTTCTAGTATCAGACCCTCCACAGGATTGTATCCGGGTCTGTCCTATTATTCTAGCCTTTTTTTGTTTGTTTATTTTATTTTATTTTTTTTTATTCTAGCTTTTGTATTGTGGAATTTTTCCATATTAAATGTAAGAGGTAGACCATTTGGGGTTTTTGCTCTTCATTCACTGGTGCGAGGTTCAGCCTCCTTCCTGCCCCAACTTAAGGGTGCTGGCTGCCTCTCTCCCCAGCTAAGGGTTGGTCCTATCCTCTGGAGCACTTCTCCAGGCCTGGTGGGTGACACCCCACTTAGCTGGGAAGTCTCTCTGGGTGGTAACTCACAAAAAAGGGAAAGATAAACCTGTTTTTGGTTGGTTTATTTTTTATTTCTTATTAAAACAAAACATTTGATCCAGCTGCTTTTACAACAGAACAGAGATCTTACCACTATCTTAAAGATTTAACAAATTGCAAAAAAAAGAAAAAAAAATTAAAATTTAACACATAGCAATAAAATCAGTAGTTTTTGCATTAAGGCCAGTTACAAGAAAGTGACCTAAGGGAAGGCCAGGAGCATGAAGAGACACAAAATGGACGGTGGTATCAGTGACATTCGCTAGGGAAGGAAGTCTGAACAAAGAAGGCATAGCCGCTTGTTGTGAAGGACTGGGAGAGACTCCTGGAGTAATATCGCCATCTTGTGGCCCTTTCAGGTATTCCTCTCCGTGGAACGCTTGAAACCCTTCCCAATTGCAAATCACCCCAGAACCCAATATAATTATCTCAAAACTCCCACAAGTCACACAGCTTCTTTTTGGGTCCAAGTATGTGTTCCTGCTCCCCCCGCCAAAGCATCTCTCTGCTTTTTGCCCCCTCCTCGCTTCCCCTAGCAACTCATTCTTCACCCTCCAGATGTTTGACCTCAGAATTCTAAAAATCTGCGAATACCATAAAGCAAATATTTTCCGGCACATAAAACCGAGTTAACATAGTTGTGATCTAGAGGAAGCTTTTTTTTTTTATCCACTGAAGTTAAGTTTAACTTTTGGGATTAATAGTTCCGCTCACACAAGTCAAATGGCGGTACAACCCAAGACCGAATCCAGTTTGAACCAGTGCTTGGCCTGCTTTGTATTCCCTGTGGGGCTAGCTGTAGAGAGCTCTGTGAGGAACACAGCAGTGAGCTCTGTGGAGGAGGAGAGAAACCACCAATGGCTGAAATCCATGCATACTAGACGCATCAGCAGCTCCGGGAAGGCAGGCAGGAGAGGGTGGTAACATCTGACCAGTGAGGAGCTGGTTTGAGATCTCCTAAGCGGGAACTGATGGACTGAGAGCCGTATTTGATAATCTAGAATCTCAGACTGATGAAAGAATGGGTATGTTGCCTGGAAGTAGTGTTTTCTTAAAGCAAGCCCTATTTGAGAGCTCAGCGCATGAGTTATCTTTCACACAAAATTGCCTTATTTACTCTTTTGTGAAGCCAGTATTACTATTATTCCTGATTTAATGATGATAAAACCAAGGCTCAGAAAGGTATTTAGAACACAGCCAGTAGGTGGCAGAGTCAAGATTCAGACCCAAGACCTTCAACTTGTCCATTTAGTTCTCTTTCTACAAAGGACTTATTTTTATTTATTTAAATTCAATTAATTAACATAATGTATTATTTGTTTTGGGGTTAGAGGTCAGTGACTCATCAGTCTTCTATAAAACCCAGTGCTTGTTACATCATATGCCTTGCTTAATGACCATCCCCTCCCCTCCAACAACCCTTTGTTTTCTATGATTGAGTGACTTATGGTTTATCTCCCTCTGGTTTTCTCTTATTTTCCCCTTCCTTCCCCTATGATCCTCTGTTTTGTTACTTAAATTCCAGATGAGTGAGATCATATGATAATGGTCTTTCTGACTTCTTTCATGTAGCATAATACCTTCTAGTTCCATCCATGTCATTACAAATGGCAAGATTTCATTTTTCAATGGCTGCATAATATCCCATTGTATATATATATACCACATCTTCTTTATCCATTCATCTGTTGATAGACATCTGGGCTCTTTCCATAGTTCGCCTATTTGGACATTGCTGCTATAAACATTGGGGTACAATGTCATTTTTGGACTTGTTAACCTGAGCCACTCTTGACCAGTGTGAGGTCGTATCTCACTGTAGTTTTGATTTGTATTTCCCTGATGCCCAGTGATGTGGAGCACTTTTTCATGTGTCTGTTGGCCATCTGGATGTCTTCTTTGCAGAAATGTCTGTTCATGTCCTCTGCCCATTTCTTCATTGGATTATTTGTTCTTTGGGTGTTGAGTTTGATAAGTTCTTTACAGATTTTGGATACTAGCCCTTTATCTGGTATATCATTCGCAAATATCTTCTCCCATTCTGTGGGTTGTCTTTTAGTCTTGTTGACTGTTTCCTATGCTATGCAAAGGCTTTTTATCCTGGTGAAGTCCCAATAATTCATTTTTGCCTTTGTTTCCCTTGCCTTTGGAGACGTGTCTAGCAAGAAGTTGCTGTGGCAGAGGTCGAAGAGTTTGCTGCCTGTGTTCTCCTTTAGGATTTTGATGAATCCCTGTCTCACATTTAGGTTTTTCAACCACAAAGGATTTCTTATTTTCAAAAGGGCAAAACAGGGGGTGCCTTGGTGGCTCAGTCGTTAAGCTTCTGCTTTTGACTCAGGTCATGATCCCAGGTGGTGGGATTGAGCCCCAAATCCATCAGCAGGAAGCCTGCTTCTCCTTTTCCCACTCCCCTTGTTTGTGTTGTGTCTTTCTCTGAATAAATGAATAAAATCTTTTAAAAAAAGGCAAAGAGGTAAAAGGCTTTCATATAGGTGGACACCAAGTCGGGAATATCAGGTTCAAAACTGTCCTGTTAATACCTGTGATTAGATAAAATATAGAGTTGCAGGGAACATAGAGGTGGTGCTTAGTAAGTGGCAGCTGATAAAATGACCTCCCAGCAGTCACGGAGGTCAGTGTTGCCTTGTGGCTGTAGTGAGGAGCTGCATCCCATCGCCCACACGTCCCAGGGGAGTCAGTGTGTGTACATATGGGAATCCTCCTACTGCTGGTTCCACAGTCCACGCTGTCTCCATAGTGACAGATATGCAAATCCAAGTCTTTCCTGGCCATCTCTGGACATCCACTAGGCACTTCACGTTTGCCTTCATTCCTGCCTCTCAAACTTGTGCCTTGCACACTTTCTCAGTAAGCCATGCCACTTTCTACCCATTTGTCCGGGGAAATCCCTGCCTTCCCACCCCACTGTTGTCCATAGCTAACCAAAAAGCGGATTCCACTTCCCCAATGTGTTAAAATCCATCCATTTCTCTCTATCCTGGTGAAGCAGCTATCCCCTCTTACCTATCTATTTTCCATCTTGAGCAACAGCCTTTTTTTTTTTTTTTTTGAGAGCAAGAGGGAGAAAGAGAGCACACATGAGTGGGGCAAGGGGGAAAGGGAGAGGAGAAAATCTCCAGCAGACTCTGCGTTGATCGTGAAGCTTGAGGTGGGGCTCGATTGCAAGACCCTGAGATCATGATCTGAGTTGAAGCCAAGAGTTGGCCACTTAACCAACTGTCTCCCCTCCTGCCCCCACATCTTTCGAAGAAAAATCTAACCAGGTCAGTTTGCTGCTCAAAGCCTACCAGTTCTTCTCCATCACTCTGAGAGCAAAGCAAACTTATTCTTTTAAAAAAATTTGAGAGAGGGGCGCCTGGGTGGCCCAGTTGGTTAAGTGACTGCCTTCGGCTCAGGTCATGATTCCAGGGTTCTGGGTTCAAGCCCCGCATCAGGAAGCCTGCTTCTCTCTCTCCCTCTGCCTGCCGCTCTGTTTACTTCCCCTTTGCTTGGTGACATTTGGGGCGGGGAATCCTTAGGTTGGGAGCCTCTGTTCTTCGTGGTCTCCAGTACCTTCATTTAGAGGTGCCCATCCTCGGCTCTATTGCTAGTCCCATCAGAAGTCTCCTTGTGGGGGATTGTCCTGTAAATTATAGGCTATGCAGCAGCATCCCTAACCTCCACCCACCTAGAGGACACCCCTCCTCCCTAGTCATGACAACACAGAGTGTCTCCAGACATTGTCATATGTACCCCCCGGGGGGGGCGGGTTGTAAAATTGCCCCTCATTGAAAATCACCCATTTAGAGATATTACACTGGCCACGAGGCCAATTTCAGTTTTCCTTTTCCAGCGTGTGTCATGGTTAAGCCTCAAGTCTTTTTCAGAGGGGCTGAAGGGTGGCACCTTCTAGAGCCTCTTCCTAGAAATTTCCACCCAAAGAGGTTGGAGGTTCTACAACTTCTATGAGTTCAGTTAAAGCCCTGGTCCAAGGAAGGGGGCAGTGGGGCTCAGGAGGCCAGACATAGGAGGTGGAGAGCCTGGTGAGGGGCCTTAGGTCACAGCCCCAAGAGCTGTGGGGAAAGCAGCAGCTGGCCTGGCCTGTGGAGACAGGCTCACCTTCCATAGCCTCGCCCTGCGTCAGGGACAATAGTAAAGCTGGAGGGCATTGGAGAGGCCACGTAGCCCGACATCCGCCCTTTCCCTTTAAAGAAGGGCATATGGGAACTCAAGCCCAGAGCCTGGAAGGATCCTTCCAGACTTCCGTGGTTATGAGGCAGAAGCAGGACCAGATCCAGATCCGGAGCCCAGAGTTTTCTTCCTGCTACATAGGCAGCCTCCCCAAGAGCCTCTCTCTATATATATTTTGAAGATTTTATTTGTCAGAAAGAGAGAGAGAGTGGGTGCACAAGCAGGGGGGAGCAGCAGGCAGAGGGAGAAGCATTCTCCCTGCTGAACAAGGAGCCCAATGGGACTCGATTCCAGGACCCTGGGATCATGACTGGAGCCGAAGGCAACGGCTTAACCGACTGAGCCACCCAGGCACCCTGGGATTTTTCTTTTTTAAGTAATCTGTACACTCAACATGGGACTTGAACTTAAAACAACCGCAAGATCAAAAGTCGCATGATCTCTCTCTACTGAGGCAGGTGCCCCCAAGAGTCCCCTGGGAAAATGCAGTCTTCTGGGAAGACACACACCATAAGCTATAGGAGTGATTGCATAACGAATACCCCAAAAGCAAGTGGCTTAAAGCAAGAGTGTACACTTAACTCTCAGTGTCTGAGGGTCAGGAATTAAAGAGTGGTTTGGCTGGGCAGTTCTGGCTGGGGGTTGCTTAGGAGTTTCAGTCAGATGATGGCCAGGAGTTTTGAATAAGAGATCTTGTCAAGAATTTGAAGGCTTAGTTTCCTCATCTGTCAAATGGTAGAGGTTACTTCTTAAGTTTGTTGAGAAGATTAATGAAATAATCTTTGAGTGGCAGAGACTGCTCATTTTCCCCCTTTTTTTTCTTTGTAATAGAAGTTCTAGTTTTTAGCTGTGAAGGTGGCCATGTGGAGCAGAAGTCTACATTTCTGCAGAGCCCCCCTTCCCCAATCACTTCTCTTTGAAGCAAAGTAGAAATGGTAGCTTTCAGGAAGCTGCCACTGATGGTTAATTTTATGTGTCAACTTGACTGGGTGAAGAGATGACCCGAGAGCTGGAAAACATTTCTGGGCATGTCTGTGAGTCTATTTCTGGAAGGGATTAGTATTTGAATCAGAGTGAGTGAAGATGATCCCTTACCAGGGTGGATAGACATGGGGGGCCACTCCAGAACAAAAAGGTACAACAAGGAACCCTGGAACATTGAAGTTCTGTTCTCTGGCTTTCAGATTTGGATTAGGACTTATACCCTTAGCTCCCCTGGTTCTCAGGCCTTCTGGCTTAGACTAGAATTACATGGTTGGCTTTCCTTGGCCTCCATCTTGCAGATGGCAGATGATTGCATGAGCCAGGCCCTCATAAATTTCTATCAATTGTAATTTTTTTTTTCTATTTCTCTGGAGAACCCTTACTAGTACACTTCCCTTAAAAGCAGCTTGTATCTCCACTTGTTCCTTTTCTTGGTTGCCCTTCCTCTCTTCTTCCTAGAATGTGGAGGTGGTGGCTCATGCTCTGGCTGCCATCTTGAAACAGGGGTAAAACAGCACACCCTTGAGAGGACAGAAACCTGGGGTTTTAAAAGTTTTGTGGAGCTGCCCTACCAACGTTGGACTGCCTTGTGATACAGAAATAGACTTTTCTCTTATTTGGGTAACTGTTATTTAGGTTTTCAGGCTCATGTAGCCGAACTGAAAGGTTTACCTCATTACACCTCAGGAAATGCCTGGTAGGCAGGTGGTGCTCAGCCCAGGGGTAAGTGCTTTTTCAAAGGTGGGGTCAAAGCAGTCAACCACATGCCATCACAAGGATGGTGGACAAAGAGCCCCAGGGCTGGGGGACCTGGGTCATATTTTCAGCTCTTCTCCCTCGGGCTCCATTTAATTTTCTTTCATGAAGAGAGGTTGGCCTAGCACTAGAGTTTTCAATCTGTTCTCAGCAACAGATGGGAACCAGTATATGAAAACAACAGAACTTGTAATCCACCCAATCCTTTTGGTTCTGGTCCTGAACTGTCCTGGGAGTGGGGGTGGGGTGGGATGGGGTACGGGAAGTCCCAAGTTGTCTAAGAGCATTATTTGAGAAACACAGAATTGATGGATTCTCCAGGTTGTGTCCAGGAGCAACAGCATGACCCTAAAATGCTGAGCTGGGACACTTGGTCAAGCTCTCTAGAGTGCACCATCATTGGGGGTAAGGGGAATGGCAAGCCCTCATAGTCCTGGGTTCCCCAAGGACTCTGGCTCTACGTGTGAATTCATAATCCTGGGAAGCTTTCCCCTTTGCAGTTCTAGGTTACCTATTACATTGGGTGAGCAGAACTTGGGTCAGTGTTACCAAAAACAATGGGAACATGTGAAATTTAATGTTGCTGGGGCTGCAGCATGGACAACATCAGCCCTTTCTACCCACCTAAGCCACAGATCAGGAAACAGGTGCCAAAACTTAAATCCTTCACTGGAAAATCGAGCTCTAGACCACAGGAAAGGGACAATGTGGCAGTACAACGCACGTATCTCCAGCCCGTTGCAGAGATCATGGTCCATCACTGGGGTGAATCAGCATATACTTGGTCCAGTTACATGACGATGGGAGGAGGTAATCCACAAACACTCAAAGACTAGGTCAGCAAGTAACTGTTTTTTTAGTGGTCAATGGGGGGCTACTTCAGTGTTTTTCTTATTGAGAAGGCTATGGGCAAGGAAGTGAGCCCTTGGAATATAGTGGTTACCTCTATTCTTTAACACATAAATGTTTGAAAGTTTAAGGTGGTCATATTGGATCTTTTCCTTAGCAATAGCAAATGTCTGTGTGTGTGTGTGTGCACCAGGCATCCAGACACAGCTACCTTCTTAAAGTCTTTTTCTAGCCAGTTTCTCAAGTCCTCATCACACCTGCAGGTGGCTATGGTATTTGTATCCATTGTATAATTAAGCCAGTGGTTCTCTACAATCCCCAACCAGCACAACTTGGGATGCCCTGTGCCCATGGGTCACAGAGCCTCACAGAGGTTCCTTCCCTTTAAGGCAGGTGCAGAGGGTTGGGGAAGGCTAGGAGCATGTGGAGGGGGAGAGGCCTTGGGGCAAGGAGAGGGGGAAGCACACAATCTCAGTGACCTCTGAGTCAAGTGAGAAAAAGCCTCGCAGGAAATTCTGGTAAGTCCAGTAGGATGTGCCATAGGTTTGGACACTTACCCACTGTTCTGGAATGGCAGTGGAGGAGAAACACTCACCAGAGCAGGTTTTGATTGCAGACTTCCACTCCCCTTAGCTCCTTGCAAGACCACCCCCAATACAAATGCTCTTGTTTTTAGTTTTTCCTCCAGGATTACCAGCCAAGCAGCCACTGGATTTGGCAAGCTGGCTATGGAATAGAAGTTGGAACTTTGACTTGGACTCGGGGAATCCTTGCCTGGCCACTGAACAGCTTTGGGAGTTTGGGCAGGTAGAATTGCTTTGTGAACTACAGAGGTCTGTGTACAAAAGCACAGGGTGAGTATTCAGGGCACACTTTATTGAGTGACATTGCAAGCTGGTGGCCATGACCTTGTTAATGTGGATGTTGAGAAGTGTTTTTGGCTGTCTTCCTGTCTGCAGCCCAGTTTAGCGATTGCCTAATATCCTAGAAGGGGACACTTCTGAGTGGGTTTATGAACTCCATCACTGGGCACCTCTCCAGGCTCCCTGGTCTCCTTCTTCCAAACTACATGCCACCTACACAGAGTACCCTCCCTCTAGGCTCGGGCACTTCCATGCCCTTGGCCAGCTAGCTTTCTTCCCTTCCCACATTTTCAACCCCCTTACTTCTGCTTGTCCTTCAGAATTCTATTTACCTAACACCTCCTCCAGGAAGCTTTCTTTGCTAACTCCCCTGTCCCACACTCCCAAGATTGGCTTAGGTGCTCTGTGTTTCCATAGCAACTTCTGTTTTCCCACCACAGGACACAGACTGTATCCAACAGTCTTTTGTTTTATTGTTTTTTTTTTTTTTTAAGATTTTACTTACTTATTTGACAGAGAGATCACAAGTAGGCAGAGAGGCAGGCAGAGAGAGAGGGGGAAGCAGGCTCCCCGCTGAGTGGAGAGCCCGATGTGGGGCTCAATCCCAGGACCCTGGGATCATGACCTGAGCTGAAGGCAGAGGCTTTAATCCACTGAGCCACCCAGGTGCCCCTTGTTTTATTGTTTTTTAAAGATTTTATTTATTTGACAGAGAGAGGGAATACAAGCAGGGGGAGTGGGAGAAGCAGTTTCCTGGTGAGCAGGGAGCCCTTGCTTCTTTCCAAAGGAAACTTTGATGGGGAAAAAATTGTAGAAGATACACAGGGAACAAATTCCTAGCCCATAGGCTAGCATTTATCCGTCCTAACTTTCTGTGATGGAGATGTTCTAGAATTTGCACTGCTGAGCATGTCAGCACCAACCACGTGTGGCTCAAGCACTTGAAATGTGGTTGGTGCAAAGGAAGGAGCTTAAGTTAGATATAGCCACGTATCATTATCGGCTACTGGAAATGGTGGATAATGCAGACAGATGGAGGAAGAATGGGAAGGGTCTGACTCTGGAAGTCCTCATTTTGCTCTTTTCCAGGAACCAGAATCAAGAAAAACTCACCAGCTTTTCTGTGCTTTAAATAGGTGCCCCTTGACCAGCTGAGATGAAGAAATGAAGTCCTGGTCCTTTTAATATTCAAACCACAGGTCTCTGAGCCTTTAGTACAGCTTCTCTTCTCTCCTACTGGGCTTCTACCTCTTGGGAAAGCTATAAACTCCTTTTGGGGGTCTCCTCTGTCCAAGGGTAGGTAATGATTATGCTCACCTCCAGGAGAGAAAACCAGGGATCCCGACTCCTCTGTTGCTGCCTCTGCCTTGGCCACTAGATGTCGCCAGTGCTCCCTCAACGGACCTCCAGGCAGGAGGCCGGTGGGAGGTCTGGGGACAACCATGGGGACCTGTGGTGGAGGAGGAAGTCCACTTCCAGAATGGTGGAAGGAAGACAACCATACCAGAGGCAGCAAGCCACGTATGGATGTACAGGGAATGTGTGCAGGAAGCTGGATGGGGCCCGGAGGGGTTTGCCACTGGATTTGCCTTGATTCCTTGTCTGACTGTCCTGAGGATGGGTTATCACTCATCCCACAGAAAGAAGAGGCCTTTAAAATACCTGCTCTCGGGGCGCCTTGGTGGCTCAGTTGGGGTTCAGCGTCTGCCTTCGGCTCAGGTCATGATCCCAGGGTCCTGGGATCGAGCTCCACATAGGGCTCCCTGCTCAGTGGGGAGCCTGCTTCTTTCTTTCCCTCTGCCTGCTGCTCCCCCTGCTTGTGCTCTACCCCTTCTCGGTGAAATAAATAAAATCATTAAAAAAAAAACCACAAAAAACCCTGCTCCTTGCCTCAGTGGACGCAGGCAATCTCCTTCTTAAGAAAACTGATGGGCTCAGCCTGCCATGGGCATGCTCAACGTCTTTGGTCCTCTGAGAAGGGAGAGGTTCTCGAAGTGGGAGGGGTGGACGGACAGACTTAGGTCCTAGTCCCAGAACCACTGCTCACTTCTGGTGGGGCTCAGGGGAGCTGCTCCAACACCCTGAGCACCCGTAGTAGAGAGAAAAAAGAGACCGGCCACATGTTTTTGCGGCTTTTTGATTTTGTCTCCAAGATAAGATTCTTAGTTTCCCCGACAGCACGTGGCACAGTAAGGGCTCATATCGTGCCGGTTGGTGGAATACTAGTGTGAGGGCTATTTAATGTAGTGGGGGCAGAACTGGATTTTCCCCCCTCCATGTGTGGTTTGGTGGTACTCCCTCACCGTCAGCTTTCTGGAGTCACAGGGACTAGGGTTGGACTACAGCCAGACCTCCAACCAGCTTCTTGAGGGAGGGGGGCCACTTAGTCCTTCTGAGCCTCAGTTGCCTCAGATGCAAAATGAGGGCAACATTTACCTTTCAGATGGTGTGATGGCCACTTTTATAGGTCAAGTTCACCGGGCTGGAGTAGGATCAGGGGTTGGGTTAAACATTCTGGGCATTTCTGTGAGGGTTTAGGATGGGTAACCCTTAAGTCTATAAATGTTAAGTAGGGTGCCTTCCATAGTGTGTGTGGGCCTCAGCTCATCAGCTGAGAACTCAAACAGAACAAAGAGATCAGTCTCTCAAAAGCAAGAATTCTCTGCCTTTGAACTTTGTCTGCAGTACTGGCTCTTCCTGTTTCTAGAAAAGGTGGCTTTTGGGGTTGAACTGGAACAGTGGATCTCCTGGGTCTTCAGGCTGCCCACTGCCTGCAGGTTCCTTATATAATTCTTCATAATAGATCTCCATCCCTTCACCCCCCCACCCCATCCTTCCCTACATACGATTGCTTCTGTTTCTCTCGAGAGCCTTCATCCGGAAGGCCAGGATTAACAGAAGTTACAATGTACCAGTATGTAGTGTGTACCCAGCGCACGTAGTAGACCCTACTTTATCAGCTAGCCTCCTCTCACTTGCCTTGATCAAGCAGCAAACAGACACAGAGGAAGAGGACTTAGGGTTTGGGTCCCGATATCCACTGGTCTGTTAATGTTGCCCACTGGCACTGGGCCACCCAGCTTCCCGTCACCTTACTCCTGGGATGCAGACATTTCCCGGGCACCCGCCTTCTCTACCAGCTCTATTCTCCCAAGTCTTAGACCAAGAAGGCATGAGCGTTCTTTGTTCCCTGTCAGTAATTGCTTCTGGGTGGGTAAGAGTGGGAGGAAGAGAATTCTTCTCCTCAATAGTCTCTATTAAGCCACACGTGTATTTGGAACCTGAAAAGGTGAGGGGGTGGGCTCATTATGCGTCTTCAGACACAGGAGTCCGCTTCTCAACAGAGTGCTTCTCACCAATTGGCAGAATTATTTTTAGCACATTTGAAAACTTTTTCCCCTTATTGCACTTTGGAAATCTAAAGTGCTTTGCTCTTGTGAACCCCCCCCCCCCCCACTTATTAACAATTAACATTATAATAAAAAAAGAAAAGCCCACTTACACGATTGCACTTAAGTTCATGGCTTAGAGCTTGGTCTATGTGTGTCTTCCACTCAGCCTAACGAAATACCCTCAGCGGAGCAGTTTAGACCATCCCCTACTTGGGGTTGCCCAGCTCTGAGGTCAGAGGTCCAGGCATGGCGTTGCTGGCTTCTCTGCTCAGGGCCTCCCAAATCAAGGCATCCATTAAGTGATTTTCTCACCTAGAGCCCTGCTAAGTTTATTCAGGTTGTTGGTAGAATTCAGATTCTGGTGGTTGAAGGATGGAGGCTTCTATGTGCTTACTGGCTGTAGGCTGGGGGCACCCTTGGTTCCTAGAGGCCACCCTCAGTGGCTTGCCACTGGTCAGGCCTCTCTGTAGAACCCCACGTCCTCACACTTTGAAGCTCTTAGAGGAAGGCCCAATGCCTTTTAAGGGCTCACTTGATTGGGTTAGAACCCCCGGGATAATTTCCCTTTTGATGAACTCCAAGACAACTGATTAGGGATCTTAATCACATTTGTGAAACCCTTTCTGCCATATAACACAGTGACAGGAGGGACCATCTTTGCATTATAAGGAGTCTAGGTCCTCTGGGGCAGGGATCTTGGTTGCTGTATTCATTTCCCAGGGCTGCTCTAATGAGTATGACCAACTGGTGGCTGAAACAGAATTGAGGGTGTCGCAGCTCTGAAGGTTAGAAGTTTGAGATCAAGGTGTTGAGATCAAGTTGAGATCGAGTTTCAGAACAAGTTCATTCAAGAGCAGGGAGGAAGAATCTTTTCCATGCCTCTTCCCTGGCTGCGGGGGGGATGGCCAGCAATCTCTGGCCTTCCTCAGCTAGTGGAAGGGTCAACCCCTGCCTTCCTCTCCACATGGCCTTCTCCCTGGGGGTCTGAATTTCTTCTTTTTAATAAGGACACCAGTAGTACTGTGGGGGGAGGGCATGTGTGTGTGTGTGTGTGTGTGTGTCCACCGTGCTCCATCATGGCCTCCTTGCATCCTCAGGTACTGGGAATTAGCACGGCAAGCTGGGAATGTGGGGGGAATACAATTCAAGCCGTGACAGGTGCCATCTTATGACTCTGCCTTCCACAGCCTGCAAAGCCTCCTCGTCATTAGCATCTGTACCCAGTGCTTCCTTTTGGGAGTCTCCTGTCCCCATCGGAACACTCCACACTTATAGTATCTTATACAGTCCATTTCCTTGGTCCTTTCCCCACCGGCTGGGGTGAGAGGGAAGGGGGAGGGGATGATAGCTCTGGTTACAGAAATAGTTTTCAGCCTCAAATTCTGAACCAGCAGCATCAGAACAAGGGGGCATGAGGGGTTTCCTTCAAGTCACCTTAGCTTTGGAATGATCCCAGGGGACTACCCTTTCTCAGGCCACCACTGGGGTTCAAAGTAGACATCTGCCTCTCGTTGTGGCACCCGAGAGCAAAGAATGGGTCTTTATGTTTTTAACTGGGTTAAAAAAAAAAAAAAAAAAAAAAAAGCAAAAGCAAAGTATTTCATTACACCTGAAAATTATATGAAATTCAAATTTCACTTCCCATCACTAAAGTGTTACTGGAACCCAGCCGCTTGCCCGTGTTTGCCCTGTGCAGGCTGGCTTCCACATTACAGAGCTTTGACCCCCAAATGCCTAGAATATTACTACGTGGCTGTTACAGGAAAAGTTTGCCAACCCTTGTTCTAAAAGGTGGTATTTGTTAAGGCAGGTCCCTGGACCCTCATTTAAATTCTTGTTTTTGGTGATCCCATCTGGTCCCAGGACTTCAAGGTCACCTTTTGAGGACAATACAGAGCTACAGACTCAAGGGTCTTGGGTAATCCTTTCGCAGCTTGCACCTTTTGCTGTGCAGCGGGCTGCCAGCAGGGGACCTCGTTGGTTTTACCACCATAACACCTCTTGTGACCACCTCTTGGTCTCCATCTGTCACTTAAGCCAGCATGCTCTCTTGCCTAGACCATCACCATACCCTCTCTTCTCATATATTCTCCACCTAGCAGCAAACATATGGTCTTAAAACTTAGTTAACATCATGTCACCCCTTCACTTTAAACCTCTTCATTCTCATCAAGGGCCACTTGCCTCTCAACTAACTCTGGCCACGAGGATTTTCTGTCAGCTCCTCAAATCTGTTAACTCCTTGTCCAAGGGCTCTTTACCTCCACCTTCTGGAATGTTCTTCCACCTGCTGTAACAATAATAGTAACAATAACTCTAACTTATTTTTCAGGTCCCAAAGAACACATGCTTCTTTCATGGTCTTCCCTCACCAACCCAGGTGTGTAGACTTCACATTCCCCATTCTTCTCTGCTTTTACACATTGCTTATTCCCTTGTTAGAATTACAAAGGTTGATGGGCTCCATTTATCAAGCTACTTTTTGTCTCTTTCGACTAGGATAGAAGCTTCTGAGGGGGCAAGGAGTAGGTCTGCCTCCTGCACGGAATCTTCAGTGTGTGGCATAGAGTCTTTCATTTAGTAAGTTTACAATAAATATTTATAGAGATAATTAATGAATGGGAGGCAGAGTTGGCAGTGGTGGTGGGGGAAGCATCCCAGAAACCTTCCTGAGTCACTGAAATGGAGAAACTGTATTTGAAAAATTACCTTAATAATACTTTAGAAATTAAAAATATGTTTCATGGTTGCCTTTTCATGGAAGCCATATATCTGCATGACAGTGATTTATTCCAAGGCAAACATCTGTGTAGCCACCATCAAATCAAGAAACAGACCTTCATTGCCATCCTAGAAGCCTATTTAGGTCTCCATGCTAACCACCATTGCATCCTTTCTCCCCTGACAAGCCATCAACATCCCAGTTTCTAGTATTTTTTTTTAGTAGTATTTTTTTTAATCCAAATATGCATTCATAGACACTACAGTTTCACTCAGACATTAAAAAACGGTGATATTCTATTGTTCCTTTTTCATTTACTAGCTGGAATACTTTCATGAAGCAAAAAATTCTCATCATATTTCATTAGCCAGTGATAAAGGACATATAGAAAACACAGGACACATCTGATTCTCTTATTTACCAATTTTCAAGATTAAAAATGGGTTCCCTATCATCCTCCAGGAAGGACCAAACATAAGTAATTATGAACTCATGGATTTAAATGTATCTGATGGATTTCAAGCCATTGCAATTACTTATATCCTGATTGTTCCATCTTTAATCCATGAGGCTAAGTTGGTTCTTGAATTTTTCTGACATGACCCTAGTAATTGGTTTCTTCCTTGTTAACCAGTAAGACAATGTGTTCTGGGGTCATTTTGCACATTTTCTACCAGATCTGGACTCACACACACAGAACTTCAAGTAATGGCTCTTTTAGTGAAACACTATTTCAGGACCTAGTCTAGGTTCTAGCTAATGGCTTGGTCATGGCTTCTAATTCTTTTCAGTGGACAGAGCTGGTAGACAGATTTGGAAGTTATGAGAGAGGTGAAGAATTACACTTTGTAAATGGTCCATAATACCCAAGTCCTTTAGACATTCCCAGTATTGTTCTCTATGGGAAAGATGGTAGCTTTGCCATAGACCAGGCCAAGCTCTGGTCTTAGTGATGGCGTTCCCCTGACCTAAATACTTCCATCACGGCTTTAGTTAAAAATAGCACTACTTCTTCACTCCATTTCAACTGCCACATGGTTGCCACACAGGGGCCCATGTGGAGGCTGTGTCCTCTCCCCAGAGGGGAGGTCATCCCTATAGATAGAGTGTCCCCAGAGTTTTGTTAGCACCTGATCATTCCTTCCTGCCTGCCATGCTGTTCCTGCAGCGCCTTCCCAGCTGCTTGTCTGCTCCCACACAACAGGGCCCAGGAAGCCTTTTGGGGCTGTGTAAATCTGCACGTACCTCAGCTTTCACATCTGTGAAATGTAGAGAATTGTACCTGCCTCATCAAGTTGTGAAATCTAGATGAGGTATCAGCTAGTCTAAGGCTTAGCACCGCAAGTCTTCAATAAATTTGCTCTTTCATGCTCACCATAGCTAGAGAATTCTCTCCCTAGCTGCAGGTTAGAAACATCAGAGACAACTTTTAAGAGAAAAGAATGAAGCTTTGAATCCTTGGAAGTTTGGACTCCACTGGTCAGGGCAGTGGGAGTCTTTCCAGTTCTCAGGGGGACTCCGAGGTAGGGCTTGGCAACCCACACAGCAAATGGTCCTCTCCGTTAGCACTTTGTTGGCCCTGTGAGGGGAAATACTTCCGTGCCATTTTAATACATTTCTTCCTGACTCTAGGTCAAACTGGATTCTTTTACTTAAAACCAAAAGAGGCCTGGGACGCCTGGGTGGCTCAGTTGGTTAAGCGGCTGCCTTCGGCTCAGGTCATGATCCCAGCATCCTGGGATCGAGTCCCACATCGGGCTCCTTGCTCGGCAGGGAGCCTGCTTCTCCCTCTGCCTCTGCCTGCCGCTCTGTCTGCCTGTGCTTGCTCCCGCTCTCTCTCTGACAAATAAATAAATAAAACGTTAAAAAAAGCCAAAACCCAAAAGAGCCTAACGAATGCGGGTGCAATTCGTAAGACAGATTATTGGATAGAATTAGACCTTAGGGAGCACTGGGACCAAAGGCGCTTCCCCAGCCCTCACCCCACTGTCCCTCCAGAGGTCACCGTATTGGGCGTACTATTTAATGCTGTCCCCGTCTGTAGAGAGACCCAGCTTCTTGATTTAGTAATACATTCTTTTCTTATCAGATTAGTTCCATACATTTGAGGGAAAGGAAATCATGAATAAAGTCTTTTCTACACTGTCCCCCGCCCCCCCGCCCGCCTTTGAAACCAGCCACCGAAGCTGCTAACAGAAGCATCTCTGTGTAGAACGTGTTTTGTCTTTCTGGAGAAGACACAGAATTATTGGAAGAGCAGCCAGCTGCTTTTGCTGGCAGAAGAAGAGCTTGTCAGCATTCACACTTCGACCCTTCCTCAGCTGATCGCCACCATCTTCCTTTATATCCCTTTTACACTCTCACTTCCTGGTCTGGGAATGTAGGACCATCAACGTATTCTTGGGCCTCTAACTCTGGGGAGCCATAACAGCCTACTTCTTCCTGTTGGACCTGCCTGTGGCTCAATTCTAAGACTTTAAATAAGCCAGACAGTCGGTAAACTCTGCCTTGACTCAAAAATTGCCCCTCGATCTTTCACAAACACAGATCACCCAATGTTCTGATGCAGACATTTGCACCACAGGCATAATGACGGTGTACCTCCTGGAGTTGTTGTCATGATGAAATGATAGGGCCGTGGCGTCTCAAAGTTGGCTGAACGTTAGAATTGCCAGAGGAGTTTCAAAAAAGAATCCTAATGCCAGGCAGCACCCAGATACACGAAGTCTGAGTTTCTGGTTGTGGGAACTCGCCACATCCATATTCCAAAAATCTCCCCAGGTATGCCAGCGTACAGCCAGATCTGAGAGCTGGTGAGATGATCCTTGTTAGAAGCCCTCGAGGAATGGTAGCCGCTTTTATTGTAATTATAAATTAAATGGGATTTCCCCACATTTAATAGACTGCTAAAATTAAAGTTTAGTGGGACTAGATTCATTTCTTCTTTAATTCACTGAACAGTAACTGAGCATTTATTATGTGCTAGGCTCTGGGCAAATTTCCTCCCCCACCATTTGAAAGTAAAAAGATGTATTGCTTGCAAGATGAAATTCGAGTTCTTTAAGGACAATCTGGCCGCCCCCTCCACCTCAGGCCCTAGTACCTGGCAATGAGATCACCCACATGCTGGTAAGTTCCAACTGCTCCAAACTATTTGTCATACTTCTAGGCTCTGTCTCTGTGCCCTTCTCCTTACTTTTCTCTTTGCATAGAATGCCCTCCCCACATTTTTCCCCTCTGCTTTTCCACCTGGCCTGCCTTATAGGATGGAATTCCTGGTACAGGACCCAAAGAACAGGTGTGTGCCCAGCACTCCTTGGCCATCCTCAGCCATCTCCGCTGTTAGAGCTGACCTGTGTCCTGCCAGTTTCAGGATTCCTCGAGGATCCTGCAGTGGGCGAATGATTTGTGCTCAAGGTCTGCTCTTTGCAGAGGGGCTGGACAACTATGCGCTCTTAGGTCTCCCTCTGGCAGAACCTGCCAGACTCAGGCAGACTTTCTTTCCTTGGTCTGTTCAATAATCTCAGTTGTTCCCAGACCTCATAGAGATGCTCTCCAGGGCCCCTCTCAGGCAGAGGGCTCTTCCTCTTCAATCACCCAAGGGAGGGCAGCTCAGAGCCCACAGCTCAGAAAGGGCCCAACCCTGGATGTTGGATCATCAGGGGCTACTGCATGAAATCCCAGGAGGTTGGCAGCCTTGAAGGAGTCCTAGGACTTTATGAGCATGGATCCTCCTGGAGGACCATTCTGTTACCTCCGAAGGTGAGAGAACCCCTGGTGCCCCAGCACTACTGGGATCAGACAGAACTGTTGAGGGTACCATGGCTGTGGCTAACTCCACTGAAGCAGGGGCTCCTATGAGGGATCTTCTAGTCCTTTCCTTGCCTGAGTGGATCTCCAGACTGGCCCAGCTTGGACAGGTCCCAATGCTGTCTCTGCATTTCTGGGGCTACCATGGAAGTGACCCCCAGGGAATAGATTCGCAAGTTGCTGGGCCCACAGAGCTCTTTCTATACTCTATAGGGGTTGACCAGGAAGACCTTGGTCAGTGTCCAAGTGTGTGTGCACGCACGTGTGCGCGCGCACGCACACACACACACACACACATTCACCTCCATACCCCGCCCCCTGCTTAGTTCTGGCTCTTTTAGCTCCAGGCCTGTGTCAGTGGGAAGTTAATCAAACTTTCCAGCTAGGCATGGGGACACCTTCCTTCTGCTCCATCCTTCAAGATTTATACTCTTTTACTGGGCATGGGGAAGGGAAAAGGGATATTGGAGGGGTGTTGGTGTGGTTTTTTTTTTTGTTTTGTTTTGTTTTAACAATGTTAACACACTTAAGCTTTTATACAAATCTTACTTAGTTGGAATGATTATTACCATCTTTCCAAAGAGAAAACAGATTCTTCATAAGGTCACATAGTTGGAATACCAGTTAGCTTTTGCTATTACAAACCATTCTCCCCAAATAGTGGCCTGAAACAACTGCCATTTATTTGGCCCACAATTCTAGGGATTCTCTGCCCGTCAGCCGGAGTATGGGGCATAGGGAAAACCAGTCACACAATCTCACTCAGCCTTCAGAGGTTAGCTGGGGCTTTTCACACAGTGGCTTGACTGCAAGAGGAAGGGTGAATGGATGCGAGGCCTTTCAGAACTGCTAGTGCTTCTGCCAGAATCTGTCCATCAAAGTGAGGCATGAGGTCAGCCCAGAGTCAGAGGATAGTAAAGTGGATCCCAGTTTTTGGTGGAAAGAGCTGCAAAGTCATAGTGTGAAGGGGTGAGTGTATGGGGAGTGTAGAGAACGGGGTCCCCTTTTTCGATCTACTGCACTTGTTGCCAGAGGAAGGATTTTATTTTTAATCGTGAGAATAGTATATGTGAGGAAAAAATCCCAAGGAGGAAGAGCTTCTTATGGCCGGAATAGAACTTTCTAATCTCGTCCCACCCTCCACAGGTAGACATCGATAGGAGTTTACACATCTTGGTGCATTTTTTTGGTGCATATACAGAAGGGAGGCCAAGGCACACATTATCCTGCCCTTTCTTTTCACCTAATAATGCAGCTAAGAGCTCTGTCCATTGTAGCACAACTGGAAATGTAGATCTTAAAAGGAATGGAAACTAGCGGTCAACCAAGTAAAGGTACTGTGTTTTATTTAACTACATAACCTACTGGTGGAGACTTAGGTTACCTGATTTCAGTTTTTGTTGTTATAAATAAGGCTGCAGAGAAAATCCTTGAAGGCCCTTCTTAGCATACATGGAGACTAGGTTCCTAGAAGTGGAATTTCTAGGTTTGATGCTAGATTTGAGCCTCAGTTTGTTCCCAAAGAACAGGACATTCCCAGGGTGGGTCTTTGGTTACTAAGTTTTCTTCCGGGCTTTTCTAGGACTAGAAACTAACTTAAGAACCATGGACCCTTGGGCACGTGTCCATACATGTGACATGTTTGTGACCTCTTCATACCCTTCCCTTCCTGGAAAGGCTCAAGAGGGCCTGAGTTGTCTGTTAAGCTCTTTCAAAATTATCCAGATAAGTGGTCTAGAAAAAAAGAAATCATGAAGGATAAAACAGAGAAGACACACACTACTTTGTTACAGGTCAGTGATAAAATAATCCTAGTAACAAATATGAGCATACAAATGATGGGTTCCATCCAAGTGAAGGCCTAATGTATAAATGAAGATTTCATGATCAGTACATGTATAGACACATGGCAAAATAACTGAGCTGAATCGTCACACAGCAGACTAAGCCTATCGTCACACTGACCATTTCTAGTATAGGACTTTGTTAGAGTAAATATTATGTGTAACAGTTCATGAACTTTTTTTTTTTTAGATTTTACTCGAGAGAGAGGGAGAGAGCATGAGTGGGGAGAGACAGAGGGAGAAGGAGAGGGAGAAGCAGACTCCCCACTGAGCAGGAAGCCTGACTCCAGGCTTGATCCCAGGACCCTGAGGAACATGACCCGAACCAAAGGCAGACACTTAACCAACTGAGCCACCCAGGTGCTCCAGTTCATGAAGATTTAGTAGCAAATATATCATGGGGTAGCTTTTCCCCCATTCTTGAATATTGTTTTTGGGTTTCTTCATGGAATTCCCCATCCCCAGCGCCCCCCAACACCACTTTGGAGAATTGACATTTATCATGCATAAGTTTAAGGCACATGACATGATGGTTTGATTTACAGATAGTGAAATTACCATAGTGGTTTCAGCTAACATCTTACAGATACAATAGAAGAAAGTATGGAAGAAATTCTCCTCTCGATGAGGACTCTTAGGATTTACTCTTATCTTCCCCACAGACAATACACCAATGTGAGCTCTAGTCCTGTTGTATGTAACATCCCTGGCACTTGTTTACCTTGTAACTTAAGTTTCGACCTTTTGACCACCTTCCTCCAATTTCCCCTTCCTCCATGCTCTACCTCTGGTAGCCAAAATCTAATAGCTTTTTCTAGAATTTTGGTTTTGTGACTCAATATTTTGTGATATAATATTTGTCCAACTTCTTTGGCCAAATGCCTTCAAGGTCCATCCAGGTTATTGCAAGTGGTTGGCTTTCCTCATCTTCTTTATGGCTGAATGGTAGCACACTATATCTTCATGGATCTTGATGCCCACATGCGCCCGTCTGGGTGCTAGCTGGAGACCTGAATTTTTACGAGCTATATATGGTCTTTATTAGGAATAGCAGCTTGATGACAGTCAGAATCTGGAGAAGGCAGACAAATGGACTTGGACCTATTTCTCAGTCCCTGATTACATCCCCAAGTAGATGTAGCCAGTAATTCTGCCAAAGGGAATAGCAGGGGGCTCCTTTCTGTGATGTGGGGAGTCTCAGGGGAGTTTTAGGGCTGTTCTGCAAGTAGGTTAAAGAAATGGACTTGCAGTGAATACAGCTTCAAGAAGTAATTACTTAATGGCTTGAGTTCTTTAGAGAATTATAGGCATGTACCTCAGACTTCAGAACAGGAGGTACCCAATCTCCCATCTGTTACTTAATGACAGAGACCCCGCTGTTGTCAAAACATAGAGTTCTGAAACGTGCCTATTTTTAGAGTTCAAGGAACAACGCTGCTTTACCCCATGGGACACTGAACAGTGGGCAACGAAGGGCTGATCACTGTTCAGTCACGTTAATTTATTTCTTCATTTATTCAACATTTATTCATTGAATGTCGCGTTGCACCAGACACGGGGCTGGGTGTTGGGAGATCTAAAGATAAATAAAACACCAAACCAGCCTCTTCTTGTATCAGTCAGCTCTGGCTATAGGACAAACATCCTGAAACTGGGTGGCTTAAAACAGAATGTAGTTTTCAGTGCTCTGGGGGCTGCTGGCCAGTTTTTCTGAGCTGATTCGGCATCTGTGGCCAGTTAGGGGGCTGCTGGGTTCTCTGCTGGG